>JAWZYT010007392.1:0-17500 GCA_034508575.1 Petrolisthes manimaculis | reverse complement strand
TGTGGAGTTTTCTCTTTACCAACTCCACAAGGTTCTGACTCCTAACTTTATTTCCAGTACGGCTCAGGCCGGAGGGATTGGAGGGTGGGGAGAGAGCCTTCTACTTTGCTATTCTTACCTACGAGATAAACTTACATATCATTTAGAGGAAAATAACTTACTCAGAGACACTCAACACGGTTTCCGCAATAAACGCTCCTGCCTAACGAATCTATTAGACTTTTTAAATGACATTTTTAACGAATATGATAAGAGTAAAGCAGTAGACATAATTTATCTAGATTTCCAAAAAGCCTTTGACAAAGTTCCCCATAAACGTTTAATAACTAAATTAAAATCTCACAGAATCCAAGGCGACACCGTAAGATGGATAGAGAACTGGCTAAGAAACCGTAAACAACGTGTGGTAATAAATGGTAAATCATCTAATTGGACTGGCGTTACGAGCGGGGTGCCACAAGGGTCAGTTTTAGGCCCAATCCTTTTCCTAGTTTACATAAACGACATAGATGAAGGTCTCTCATGCATAATATCGAAGTTTGCCGATGACACTAAAATTGCAAATACAGTACTCACTAACGCACAAACTAAAGAAATGCAAGATAATCTCGATAAATTGTCGAATTGGGCGAAAACTTGGCAAATGTCCTTCAATGCAGATAAATGTAAAGTACTCCATATCGGACATCGTAACGTAACTGCAAACTACTCGTTAAATGGTAATCAAATTAAAAGCGTGGATCAAGAGACAGACTTAGGGGTCACAATATCAAGTAACCTAAAACCCAGTCAGCAATGTACGGAAGTAATTAAGAAAGCAAATAAAACTATCGGCTTTATTGGCAGAGCATTCGAGTATAAGTCTAAAGATACAATCCTCACTTTGTATAATTCCTTGGTCCGTCCCCTTATGGAATATTGTGTCCAAGCCTGGTGCCCGTACTACCAGAAAGATATAGTAAAATTGGAACGAGTCCAACGTAGAGTTACTAAAATGATACCATGTCTACGAAACAAAACGTATGAAGAGCGGCTAAATAAATTGAATCTATTCCCATTAGCACAACGTAGATTGAGAGGCGACTTAATCCAGGTATTCAAAATAATCAAAGGCATAGATAATATGGACTGCAACAAATATTTCAATATCGATCAATCAAACTACACGAGAGGTAATGGCTGTAAAATCATAGGTAAATCTTTTAACTCACACGAATCCAAGAATTTCTTTTTTAACCGAGTCGTCAACTTATGGAATGGGCTTCCCCGTAACGTAATAGAATGTAACACAGTAGACAGCTTCAAACGTCGCCTTGATAAACACCTTGCATCTAATCCCCGACTTTCGATGTTTACTAATGAATAATTTTTTGCCCATTACAGGTGGCAAGTTAGCCAAATTTCAACTACTTTCTATCTTTCCTATAAAATTTCCTTGTGGAGTTTTCTCTTTACCAACTCCACAAGGTTCTGACTCCTAACTTTATTTCCAGTACGGCTCAGGCCGGAGGGATTGGAGGGTGGGGAGAGAGCCTTCTACTTTGCTATTCTTACCTACGACTATCACTGGGGAGATATTCATTCTCTACCAATAACCTTCTAATCAGATCACCCCGTGTGGACCGTAAGGTCTGTTGTGGTCTGTGATTCTATGTAACTCTATGTAACTCTCTCTCTCTCTAACCAGGTTTTTCTTTATGCTGGGAGTTAGTGGTCTCCGGGCCTCAATATTAAACGAATTTCTGTGACTCTTACTCTACCGTATCCTACTTCTCTCTATAACCGAGTTTAGCAGTGGGCCTTTGAGAGGAGAGAAAGATTGAGAGAAGAGAAAGGAGAAGAACATAGAAGAGGGAGTGGAAGGAGGAGGTGGAGGAAGAGGATGGAAGTAAAGATGGGGAGAAGGAGAGGGAGTGGAAGGAGGAAGAGAGAAGAGGGAGAGGATGGAAATAAAGATAGGGAGAAGGAGAGGGAGTGGAAGGAGGAAGAGGGAGAGGATGGAAGTAAAGATGGGGCGAAGGAGAGGAAGGAGTGGAAGGAGGAAGAGGGAAGAGGGAGAGGATGGAAGTAAAGATGGGGAGAAGGAGAGGGAGTGGAAGGAGGAAGAGGGAGAGGATGGAAGTAAAGATGAGGAGAAGGAGAGGGAGTGGAAGAAGGAAAAGGGAGAGGATGGAAGTAAAGATGAGGAGAATGAGAGGGAGGAGGAAGAGAGAGAAAATGGGAGGAAGATAAGGAAAATGAAAAAGAGGGAGAGATTGGAAGAAGGAAAATACAGGGAGATAGTGGATGATAAATAAAGGGAACAAGAGAGGATAAAAATGGAATAGGAGGAGGAGGAAGAGAGGAGGGGTTAGCGTAAGAGGAGTAAAAGGAAACGAGGAAGATGGAGGAGGAAGAAAAGGAGAAAGGGAACAAGTTTATAACGAGGTCAAAAGACGAGAGTAGGAAGAGAAAAGACGAAGAGAAGAGAAGTTGGAAGAGAAGGGACGCCAGAGATTGTCTAATAGTGAAAAAACTAATTTATTTGTGGAATTAGCCAGTCTGGATGGAAATTATGTGTGTGATAAGGAGAGAGAGAGAGAGAGAGAGAGAGAGAGAGAGAGAGAGAGAGAGAGAGATGACTTTTCGACTCGAAGGCAACACTATTGTTCAACCTGTTGAGGCCTCTCTCTCTCTCTCTCTCTCTCTCTCTCTCTCTCTCTCTCTCTCTCTCTCTCTCTCGTGTGACTGTTGTTTTATCTTTCTTGCTGTGTAGGAATTCTTATCTTGACTGTCCTTTTCTGTAACTCATTTTTCATCTGAGACTCCCACCCCGCTCACTCTAATGTTCTTTCTCTCTGTCACTTCATTTTCTTGTGCCAAGTATGTCTAAAACTTTCTCCATCCTTCGCCTAATGTCTTTGTCTCTCTTTCTTTCATTTACACTCATCCCTGCGTCCTCTTTTCCTATATTCTCTCACTCACTCACTCAACCTCGTTCCCAATCTCTCTCACTAACAGATACACACACACACACACAATCTCTCTCTCTCTCTCTCTCACACACACACACACACACACACACACACACACACACACACACACACACACACACACTCACACACACACACACACACACACACACACACACACACACACACACTGTTTTTCAATTTCTTGTTGTGTCGTGCCACGCTTCTCACAGCCACCTCTTTCTTTCCCTCAATACTCTGAAACTTTATTGTTATCATTTCCTTTGTCCGTGCAGACCCTCACCTTTTTCCCCAACCCTCCCTTTTTACCTTTTCCCCATCCCTCCCTTTTTTCCTTTTCCCCATCCCTCCCTTTTTTCCCTTTTCCCCATCCCTCCCTTTTTTCCTTTTCCCCAACCCTCCCTTTTTTCCTTTTCCCCATCCCTCCCTTTTTTCCTTTTCCCCAACCCTCCCTTTTTTTCCTTTTCCCCAACCCTCCCTTTTTCCCTTTTCCCCAACCCTCCCTTTTTTCCTTTTCCCCATCCCTCCCTTTTTACCTTTTCCCCAACACTCCCTTTTTTCCCTTTTTCCTCCCTTCCCCTCTTTTTTCCTCCCTTCCCTCCACTTCCCCTCCCTTCCCTAATCTCTGCCCTCTCCTCCTCCCTTCCTTCCTTCCTCTCTTTATCACCTTTCCATTTTTTGCTTCTACTTTTTCCATTTCCATTTTTCATTCCCTTTCTCGACTCTTTCTGGTCACTGTCTTAATTAAACACATTCTTTCTCATTTTCCCACATCTCGTCACTCAAACCACCCACTCTCTTACACACACACACACACACACACACACACACACACACACACACACACACACACACACACACACATACACACACACACTCACAATCGTACCAACACACACACACACACACACACACACACACATTTTCATCATAACTCCTACACATTCTCACACACCTACTTCCTCTCACACATATTTTCATCACTACCCACTCACTCACTCCCTCGTCTCTCTCTCTCTCTCTCTCTTTGTGGTGCTGCTTGGGGCTAACTTAAGAGGGTAATACACTTATGTAACATTGGAGTGCCATGATTCCTCCAAAGTGTGCCAAGAAACAGGACCACATGAACTAAATTAATAATGTTTTGTTGCTTGGAATAGTTTGGAGGAATCAGTAGCAATTCAATTTACCCTCTGAGTTTTGCAATTCTATTTTCAACTCCTCTTTTCCACGACGCTCCTTTCTTCTTCCTTCTCATTCAGGCAAATTATATTGTTATTTTTTTCTTTTATATAATTATAAACGTATTAAAATATATATATTATTCACCCTTTCGAAGCATTGTCTTAACTTTTTGTGTGTCTCTCTTTTTGGGAATATCATTGTTATTATTTTATTTAATTTCTTTTTCATTATAATAGGTTTTTTTTTAATAATGTTTAATTTGGGTGTTTCCTTTTAATTTTGCTTTTTACGACCTATTCAGGGAGTGATGAGCTGTAGGTGATTTGGAAAGCTACTGACTCCTCCAAACTATATGCAAAAAAAAAAAAAAAGAAAAAAAAAAAAGCCTCAGTAAAAAATAAGCTTAGAGGATCTGTTTTGTAGCACATACTCTTCTCCACACACACACACACACACACACACACACACACACACACACACACACACACACACACACACACACACACACACACACACACACACACACACACACACACACACACACACACACACACACACACATTGTATATATATCTCGCATTAGTTAATTGCCTCAGTGACCTTTTGATTTATATTGGCATTGAGTTGCATTTAATTAATAACAGACAAACTAGAACAAACTGAATTAAGAGGATAGTATGTACCGGTATGCTTTTCATATATTAGTGTGTCTTGATTCCTCCAAAGAACGACAGGAAACAGAACCGAAGTTAACAAAAAATAATGGTGTCCTGTTGCTTGGAATAGTGTGGAGGAATCAGTGTTGCTGCAGATGATTTACGGTTCAAACACAACGCTATACTACCCCCCCCACCCCACCCCCCACCCCACACACACGCACGTTTCCCAAGCCTATAAGTATTAAGGGGAAATTCTTTGTTGGTTATCGAATTGGAAGTTTCTCCGATTCCTGCAAACTATGCCACGAAACAGATCCCATGTGTGTGTATACCATTGAAGGCGTCTGGTTTCTGGTATGGTCAGGAGGAATCGATAGCTTTCTAATTTACCAACAAAGAGAATTATACCCTTAAATAAATATATATATATATATATATGTATTAATGCAAAGCTGGCAACAAGCACCGACTGCAACCGACCCGACCTTGTGCCTGCAAACGTGACCATGCAGGGAATATCAACAACATCAACAACAATACTATTTAATTAACAACCAACCCTGAGTGCAAGGTGAAGTGTTTTGGACCAGCCAGTGATGTGGTCGGATGAACTGGTGGTGGTGATGGAGGAGGTGGAGGTCGTGGAGGCTGTTGATTCCTCCAAACTGTGTCACCATGCAGACAGTCTACTAACACCTGTCATTCTCTTGTTTCCTGTCTGTCTGTCTGTCTGTCTGTCACGGGTTGTAGGATTTGGTTGGTGGCCTACATTTCGCTGCGACTGGTTTTTTTTTTTCTAAGTCGATAATTAATAATGTTATGTTATGGAAACGAGCACCACTTACCCACCTACCTACCTACCTACCTATGATATTGAATATATATGATTTTTTATACAAGTAATCATTTATTTATCTATTGAATTGTTTATTTATTGTTGTGCTAATATATTTTTCGCGTGTATATATACCATCTTGACGAATAAAATTGATTGACCTTCCCCTTGATAAAATTTGCATGGCCATCCACTAAGCAATAACACCACCACCATTCACCGCACCTCATCCCGTCACTGTCATTACTCCTTTGGTGGTGATGGTGACGAGTACAGTAGGTCTGTCATTTATTTTCCTGATGTCATGATCGCTCACTTCCACCTCCCCCCCCCCTGCCTGCCTGCCTGCCTGCCTGAGTGTGGTGGTGATGTCGTTATTAACCTCTGGCTTCACTTTCATCTCTTTCCTCCCCACCACCAGACTGCCGCACAATGGTAACTGTAAATTGAATGGCCTTGTCCCGTCCTCTCGTCCTGGCTCTCTCTCTCTCTCTCTCTCTCTCTCTCTCTCTCTCTCTCTGTGCTTCTGAATTCCCCTCCTCCTCCTCCTCCTCCTCCTCCTCCTCCTCCTCCTCCTCCTCCTCCTCCTCCTCCTCCTCCTCCTCCTCCTCCTCCTCCTCCTCCTCCTCCTCCTCCTCCTCCTCCTCCTCCTCCTCTCTTCCACCAGTCTGACCCTCTCTCCCTCTACACATCCTCCTCCTCTTCCAATCTATACTTCCTTCTCTCTACTTCTCTCTCCACATCCTCTTCCTTGAACCTCCACCTCATCTTCCTCTCCCCACTTTTACCTCTCTTCTATATGCTAACCAACCAACCCATCAACCAACCAACTAACTAGATAAATAACTAACTCACCAACCAATCAACCAACTACTTAAACAACCAACCAACCACTCAACCAGCTAACAATTCAACCACTCAACCAACCAACCAGCCTCTCAACCAGCCAACCAATCAACCAGCCAACTACCCAACCAACTAACTAACCACTCACTCAATCAACTAACCAACCAACCACTCAACCACTCAACTAACCAACCAACCAACCACTCAACCAACTACTCAACCACTCAACCAACTAGACACAAAAAGAGTGAGAGACAGACTGACACTCCAGCTCTTGGTATCGCGTGGCACACCTCGAGGGGGTTTCACCTTGGCATTGCCCCAGCCTCTTTCCTCCATGTTCCCTCTGGCACTCTCACTCTACCTCCTCCACTCACTCGCTCACTCGCTCTACCTCCTCCTCTCTCACTCACTCACTCGCTCACTCGCTCTAAATCCTCCTCTCACTCTCATTCGACCTCCTCTCACTCTCATTCGACCTCCTCTCACTCACTCTCTCTCTCTCATTTTACCTCCTCCTCCTCCTCTCTCTCACACTACCTCCCGTTCTCTCCTTCATGCTCTCACTCCACAACACAAGCCTTCTCCCTGTCACACTTCACTCTACTTTCCCCTTTTACATCTCACACACTCACTCTACTCTCCCCTTACATTTCCTTGCTCTCTTGCCACTTCTCCTTCCCCCTTCCCCCCCCCCGTTACCTACCTCCCTTAACCCTCCTCCCCCTCCCAACACACTTTACCCCCACCCACCCCTGACTTTTAACTTTTTTAATCACTCTACTCCCTCCAATTGTCCCCTTCTGGCACTCCAACTACCCCCTACCCTTCCTCCCCCTGACCCTAATCCCTCTCCCTCCCCCTACTCCCCCTCATTTTAATTCATCCCACCCCCCCACCCCCATCCCTTTTAGCTTTCTACCTCCCTGCCCTGGACATCATCCCATCTTTCCCTTCCTTCCCTTCACACTATCCCTTCTCCTCCCTCCTCCTCCCCTATTCTATACCATCATGGTGTATCCTCGTCGCCTACACCATCAACACCATCACCACCACCACTCTGCATATACTTACTTTTCATCACATTTTATCTGATTCTCATCCCTTGTTCTCCTTCTTCTATCACTCCACCAATCTATCTTCATTATTCTCTACCTTTCATTCACTCTCTCTACACTACTACTACTACTATTTCTACTACTCTCTCTCCTCTATCTTCTCTCTCTCTCTCTTCTCTCTGTCTCTGTCTCTTCTCTCTCTCTATCTTTCTATCTCTCTTTCTCTTTGTCTTTGTCTCTCTCCTCTCTCTCCTTCATCCCTCTCTCCCTCTCCTTCATCCCCCCCTCTCCCCACTGTACTGCACCTTCCTCAACCCCTGCTAATGTTGCAAGCTTTACAGACTGTTGCAACGCCTCTCATCAACAGACAGTACACGAACAACACGGGATTAATATTACTTCACCCACAGTTCGGTAAGGTCACGGAGGTTTTTTTTTTTTTTTTTTTTTTTTTTTTTTTTTTTTTTAATTCTCATCAACTTAAGGCGATTACATTGAACAAGATAAAAGATATTCCCCCGAGCAGGACAGGTTAATGTGAGGTGCTTACATACAGGCAGAGTTCAGCAAAGTGGGGGCCTCTAGAGTATTTAAAACCAGTGCTGTGTGATATATTTTATTTTTATTTTATCATTTTTCCTTGTGTAAAAAAAAAAAAAAAAAAAAAATCTGTGTCTGATGAATATATGACTAATATTAATAGTTGTTAACAATTTACTCTTTCATTCAAATATTACTACCAATGGTAAAAACAAACACACAAACAAATAAATAAATAAATAAATAGATAAATAAATTAATAAAGCTAAAGCCGAGAAAAGTTTATTTGATTCTTACCCTCAATAATCATGTATTTTTCAAGTTGGTTTTCAAGCCTGTCAGGGAGAGTTACAGTGACAAGTATATTATAAAGTTGACGGTGACATTTTCGATCATCCCTGAACGTTACATTAATCTTTCATTGTTGGCCTTTGTTACTATGACAGGTGACTTGAAGAGTAGAAACTGTAAGAAAGGAATGATAAAGAAAGAACACTCCATATAAAACTCGTCCACTTCCTCGTATACTCGCACTAATCAAATCCATTTAATCACAGCGAACTCTGCCCTTTCTGTAACACGTGAACAGGTACTCAGAACGTATTACAACCTACAGGTACTCACAACGTATTACACATTGAGTTTAATTCCCTTAATGTAAAAAAAAAAAAAAAAAAAAAAAAATGGGCTCTTTCTTCTGAGCGAGCGCCCCAAGAAGGTAATATTCGTGTGATAATTTACAATGACACGAACACATTGTCACCATTTAATTGATTCTAATGTGCGAGCATTTTTCAAAACTTTAATTGTTTGAGTGGGATCGCTTTTTGAATGTCAGACTATCCCAACATGTTGATGAAATATATATATATATATATATATATATATATATATATATATATATATATATATATATATATATATATATATATATATATATATATATATATATATATATATATATATATATATATATATATATATAATAATTTATTCTTACCAGTGAATTTCCTTAAATGCTAAAAAAAAATATTATGGTTATTCATGCAAGGAAAATGGCGAGCATTTCTCAACATATTTATTAATATTGGTGAAGTGGCAGATACTTTTCAAATATATATATATTGTATTCAGAGTAGCCAAGAATTGCCAGTGCATATTTTAATGTTAATCTGGGGTCAAACGTTTTTCAATAAGCAGTACGCAATTTTATTCTGAGTGGCTCTCACTCACAAATCAACCAAGTAGCCTTTACACAAGTAACCTTTACACTCCCACTGATAGAGAACCAAGGCAGAACACACCTAGGTAGGTAAAGAAAAGTCTGGACCATCATCACCACCAAATTATTATATTATTAGTTGATTAAATTATTTATTTACTTATTTGATTGTTTTGTTTATTAATTTAATTGTTTTCGTTTATTTATTTATTTATTTGTCTATTTATTTATGCATTTATATATTGTGTGTGTGTGTTTGTTTTTTATGGTTCTCGTGTGGTCGAATAAGCACTTACTACAGTGAAAATAATAGTGTAGGATTGGACTCATTTCACTTGCCATAATTCTCTCGATTTGGCATCATCCCTACACGTCAAGTTTGATATGTCGCACACCATGTTGAGGCCACCAGTTAATTGAGAAACCTGACTCGAACCCAAACTGACCCCAACCCCCACCCACTCTGATCTCTCCTGCCCTGCCGTGTCCAACCCAACCCACCTCTGTCCTGCCCTGCCCTACTTTGCCAACCCATGCCCTGTCCAACCCAAACCAACCCACACCTGCCCACCTCTGTCCTACCCTGCCCACCTCTGTCCTACCCTGCTCTACCCTGCCCTGCCTAACCCAACCAACCCCTACCCACCCATGTCCTGCCCAATCCAACCCAACCCACACCTTCCCACCTATGTTCAACCCACCCCTGCCCACCCATGTCCTGCCCAATCCAACCCAACCCACACCTTCCCACCTATGTTCAACCCACCCCTGCCCACCCATGCCCTGCCCAACCCTGCCCAAACCTGTCCTACTCTGCCCTGCCCTACCCCTCAATTGTGAGTTTTCTTCACTTCATCAATACTTGGAATGGAGGCTGTCAGTCACATCACCCCGGGGAGCAGAAGCAAAGATGGACTGGCTAGGTGTGTGTGTGTGTGTGTGTGTGTGTGTGTGTGTGTGTGTGTACCTTTTGTGTGTTTTGAGGTGTTTGATGAAGGCAGTGTTTGGTGGGGCCTCTGCTGGTGACGATGTATTCTCTTTGATGATTTATTTACGGCATAATTTGGACCAATATATAGCCTCCGATTTTCCAATAATATATCCCAGTACAGACAACAACAATCAATATCATAACACAATTTAATATACTTTGTTTATCTCTCCTTTACAGCAAGTGAGTGTTTGATTCGCCCCCTCTAGGAGAAGTCTGCTTTTGTAAGTACCGACAGTCCATTATATATGAATCCTACAACAGCCAAGATATTATTTCCCAAGTGGCAAGTGTACAGTCACGAGTTATAATTAAATATCCAGGAGTCTGCTTCGAATACCTTGGTGGTGGATTATTGAACGAACTCCAGTAAGTGCGAAACTGTTTAAACATTGTAATTGGTTCACTGTATTTGAAATTTAAGTAAAACCTGGATACTTATTATGGTTCGTAATTGTACTGTACGTGTTTGGTTGTTGATGTTGTATGTACGAGTATATTAAAGTGTAATAGCACGGATTTTTATGAGTTTCTGTGACACAACAGCAATAGCATCACACGTCAACACAACCAGGCACCACACACACGGAAATAAATCACACACACACACACACACACACACACACACACACACACACACACACACACACATATATACACACACACACACACACACACACACACACACACACACACACACACACACACACACCCTAGTCACCACACACACACACCAGTTACCACATCCAACACACACACATACCTCCCATCTCCTTTTCTTCCTTCCTTCCTTTGCCTCTTCCTTTACCCATCTTCCACTTCCTCCATCCAGTGTTCTATATCTCAGCCATCCCACTCCCTCTCCAGGCTTCCTCATCTATCTTATGTGCTATAAATCAGGGCTAGCTAAACCCTGGTGTTATACCCGCCCCTATCCCAACCCCAACCCCATCCCTCACACACACAGTAGACAATGGAAGCTTCCTATCCACCCACTGTTAAGCACATCTCACCACCATCATCTCCTTTACCTGGGATATGCTAGCGTACTGTACTGAGCTCTTCCCTACATCTTCCCTTCCACCCTTCCCATCTCCACTCTAACGTAACCTAACCTAAACTAAACTAACCTTACTTAATTAATGGATCGCGCAACGTGACTTGATAAAACCCAATATAATCCGATGTATACAAATTGGATCATGTAATTCCTAACCAATAACTAATTATTAAAAAAAACATTAAAAAATAACTTATTATTAAAATAAACATTAAATAATAACAAATTATTAAAAAAAACATTAAAAAATAACTAATTATTAAAAAAAACATTAAAAAATAACTAATTGTTAAACAAAACATTGAAAAATAACTAATTATTAAAAAAACACATTAAAAAATAACTAATTATTAAAAAAAACTAATTATTAAAAAAAACATTAAAAAATAACTAATTATTAAAAAAAAAAAAAAAAATAACTGATTATTAAAAAATAACTAATTATTAAAAAAAACATTAAAAAATAACTAATTATTAAAAAAAACATTAAAAAATAACTAATTATTAAAAAAAAACTACTTCTAACCTGACCTCACTTTCCATTAACCTGACCTCACTTTCCATTAACCTGACCTCACTTTCCATTAACCTGACCTCACTTTCCATTAACCTGACCTCACTTTCCATTAACCTGACCTTACTTTCCATTAACCTAACCTCACTTTCCATTAACCTGACCTCACTTTCCATTAACCTGACCTCACTTTCCATTAACCTGACCTTACTTTCCATTCAGCTGACTTGGCTCGACTTAATAAACCAACGTACCAAATCTCGTCTTAACTTTATCTGACCTCATTTATGACACGTATAAATAACCTCATCTGACTTATATTCTCAGGCTCATCACACTAATGAACAACAGAGGAACACACACACACACACACACACACACACACACACACACACACAATATAAAATTCTTGACAGAGCAACATTCGACCCATTACATAACCCTGTGTGTGTATAAACTCCCTCGTTTCCAGGACCCTGTATATTTAGTTTCACGTCCTACTTCCCCACCCACCCCCACCCTCACCCCCAGCCTTACTTTGAACGCATAAATACTGTGACGAAGGGGATGTTATTGTAAATTATAAAATCGTTTAATGGTGGTTGAAGCATATTTTCTAAGGCGTAAATGAATTGATGAATGTAAGAAGTGAGTGTTTCCCTTCTACAAGAGTCTGGTTGTAGGCGAGAATAAATGTATATCACGTCAGTCATTAATAGAGAACTTTTGTGTTGGTAAATCTGGAGCAACTGAATCCTCCAAACTATCACCAAACAAAACCAAAAAAAATATCCCCAATTGTAACATTAAGGATATTTTGTTTCTTGGAAGATGTTGGAGGAATCAATAGCCCTCTCAATCTCCATCTCCATCTCATATACACAACGTACGTCTGTTTATCATGTCTATATAGTGAGTGAGTGAAAAACAATGTCCACAGCAGTACAATACATACATACATACATACATACATTCATACATACATACATACATACATACATACATACATACATACATACATACATACATACATACATACAATCCCTGTATATCACCCCTTACCCAATAATACCTACAGTAGTCTCTCAATAAACCAATCCTCTTTACCGAGTACACAGAGACACACGTAGATCAAAACACTATATATACCATCAATACGATCACAAAGTCATTATCACCCAGTTTTATTTATATATTATTTTTTTATAGCGTCACACGGGGGAGGTAATATTTGCGATCACGAGCCTAAGTTGCGTAATTGCCCGGTACTCAGTGTTACAATTAAATTAACACAGCACTGTAATCATTCCAGCCAATATTGACACGGCAATTAGTGCTGGTGGCGTGTGCTTGATGCTGGCAAATTTACCCCCCGTGATATACTTCCCGTGTCAAACCCTCGCAGTGAATGAAAATGTGTGTATGTGTGTGTGTGGGACGATATGGGAAGCTGTTTATTTTATTTCTCTGACTGGTTGTTCCGTCGTCTCACTATTTATTACCTATACACCTCGTCTCATTCACTCCTCGTTCGTTCATGTATACACCTCATCTCACCTCGCATTCCTAACATGTCCCCCCCCTTTACATTATACTTCTAATCTCTCACTTCAACTCTTCTAACCTCTCACTTCACATTACACTTTTAACTTCTCACTTCACATTGCACTTCTAATCTCTCACTTCACATCACACTTTTAACTTCTCACTTCACCTCGTACTTCTTCCCTGTCCCTCCTTCCCCTTAACGATTTCCCCATTATCCCTTCCTAGTCGTACGTCCCTCCCTCCATCCCTCCCTCCTTTCCTCCTTCCTGTTCCTTGTCTCCCTCCTTCCCTTCCTCCTTCCTTCCTTCCCTTCCTGGCTCTAATGTCTCCTACTCTTCCTCTTTCCTGGTCCTTGTTTCCACCTTCCTCCCTTCCCCCACTCAAACCCTGAATGGTGGTTGGTGTGGCCAGACTGTCACCGTGACTTGTGGCCCCACTGTGGCCATACGTGGCACTAGAACACACACACACACACACACACACACACACATGGGCTGGACCGCTATAATAACCAACTGTGAGACTGGGTTTATGTGTAGTGACCTTGTGTGTGGAGGGAGAGGTGTGTGAGTTGCGTGACTGAGTACGGTAGTGTCTGAAAATACAAGTTTGGGTGTATTTTTTGGTGTGTGTGTGTGTGTGTGTGTTATTGTGTTTGTTGCTGTAGTTGTCGTTACTAGTATTCGGTGTTTTCTTGCTCTCAGTGATGTATATAATCTTTCTATGTCTATATTTGTTTTTCTTTCTTGCGCTCAGTCCGTGTTGTTGTTGTTTTGTTATGTACTGTACCTCTATTGTAGTAAAATGAAAAATAAAAGCGACGACTACCCTGGTGGCAACAGATTAAGCTCCAGCTGAGAGAATAATATACATCCTGCTGCGACTTGAGAGCTGACGACATAAAGCAAAAACGGGTAACAAATCTAGCCCAGCGGGAGAATAATCCAGGATGGGGTGGGGTGGGGTGGGGTGGGGGGAGAGCCTGTAAAACCCTAACCAACATGAGGAGGTCGAATCACTCACACAACCAACATCGTATGTAATGCAGAGAAAAATGAACCATGGATGCAGGAAGGAAGAGAACAACAACAACGTCAAAAAGGATACAACTTAAAATATTAGAGACTCGGTGAAGGAAAAGAAAGTTGGACAGACAGACAGACAGACAAGCAGAGAGGAGGGGTAAATACATACACACACACACACACACACACACAACACAACACAACACACACGCACACACACACACACAATAAAGCCGAACACACAGGATACTGAGATGACACTGCTGGGATTAAGAGCAAAGGTACAATCACGGTAATGGGCTTGGAAGTGTGGACAGTACCCGAGAGGAAAGTAGTTCGGTGGGTCAGTAAGGTGGATAGATGGGTAGGTGGTTATGTGGATAGGTGGATGGGTAGGTGGTTAGATGGATGGGTAGGTGGTTAGGTGGATGGATATGTGGTTAGGTGGATGGGTAAGTGGTTAGGTGGATGGGTAGGTGGTTAGGTGGTTAGGTGGATGAGTAGGTGGTTAGATGGATGGATAAGTGGTTAGGTGGATAGGTGGATAGGTGGTGGTGGTGGGTGGGTCAATTGGTCCATTATTTCAGACCCCCTTCTTCCATTAATCAGTGAAACCCTCCCTTGGTATTGGTGTTGGTGTTAATGGTGGTGTTGTCATTTTTCTTGGTAGTGGTGGTGTTGTTGGTGTTGTAGTTTTTGTTTTGTTTTGTTGTTGGTGTTGGTGGTGTTATAGTTCGTTATTGTTGTTGTTTTGCGTTTGTGTTGGTATTTGTGGTGGCATAATTGTTGTTGTTGTTGGTGGTGGTGATGGTGTTGTTGTTCTTGAGACTGGAACAAGGGAACATTGAACTGGAACAAGGGAACATTGAACTGGAACAAGAGGACACTGAACTGGAACACAAAAACACAGACGAACAAAAATAAAAGTGGAGACAAAGTGAACAGGTGATATAAAGTGACCAGGTGGTATGGATGGATGGATGGATGGATGTGGGAGTAGGGTAAAGGACTCGTATTTCAGGCCGGTGTTCCCAAGGGCTGAACTTGGTCCATTGCCCGAGCTGAACCAGAGCCGAATTAAGGAATGTTGGCCCCAGTAAATTTGGGTTCCGAGTGAGGGGAGGCGAGGGGAGGGGAAGGGACATTGATGGAGATGTGTGTGTGTGTGTGTGTGTGTGTGTGTGTGTGTGTGTGTGTGTGTGTGTGTGTCACTGTGTGGGTGTGGGTGTCACTGTGAATGTGTGTGTGTGTCGGTGTGTATGTGTGTGTCTCACTGTGTATTTGTCACTGTAATTATATATATGTGTGTATGTGTAGTGATGGAGCAGTGTGGAGGTGAAACTGGAAAGTGTAGGAGGGTGGAGAGGGCAATGATTTGATGTGAGGTGGAGTGGATTGGAGTGAATTTGGGTGGAGGTGGAGTGTAGTCAGTGGGTGTGGAGGAGAGTCAAGAGGAGTGGGGGGGGGGGTGTTTGGAGTGGGTTGGAGTGGCATCCTGCTCACCTACTGATTAAATTAAGTGCAAGCTACGAGAGGCATCAGTCTATCCATCTATCTCCCTCTTATCTATCTATCTATCTCCCTCTTATCTATCTATCTATCTCCCTCTTATCTATCTATCTATCTCTGTCTTTTCTATCTTACATATTTACCTCTCTTTTATCTGTTTCCGCTTATCTCCCTCTTATCTATCTATCTATCTATCTCTTTTTACCTTTCGTCTATATATCTATCTATTTAATCACTATTATCCCTCTCCCTCTCCCTCTCTCTCTCTCTCTCTCTCTCTCTCTCTCTCTCAACATTCCTATTTTTTTTCACCTGATCCCTTCCTATGTCACAATTTTTCGTCCTCCTTACCCTTTGTCCTCTCTGTCTGTCTGTATGTCTCACCCCCCCCCCCCCCGCCGCCCCCCTTTCCCTCTCTTTGTTAGTCTCTTGCATGGATATTGGTAGACATCAACCACTGTCAAATGGAGGTGGAGAGAGAGAGAGAAAGAGAGAGAGAGAGAGAGAGAGAGAGAGAGAGGGAGAGAGGGAGAGAGAGAGAAAAAAAAAAGAGAGAGGGAGAGAGGGAGAGAGAGAGTGATAATATGATGTGTGTATATTTTTACCTCAATTGTCGAAACTAAATTATCTAATGCTTTATCATTAATATTTAGGGTGAGTCTTTATAACCACAGATTTAACCCCCCCCCCCCCCCACGCCCAGAACAGTTTCCAGGGTCCTTAATTAAAATAAGAGATAACATTTTGGCCCAGAAGATTGTTTAGGGATTAGGGATGCATACTATTGGTTTTATTTTGAGGATCATTCCCACCGATTCGACATACATCCCAAGAGAGGGTAATGAACTATTGTCCTCAACTGTACAGCGATCTGAGTACATCCCAGGAAAGGGTAACGAACTATAGTCCTCAACTGTACAGCGACCCGAGTACAGTACAAGGGCCAACTACCACTGAGGGACAAGCGAGGTTAAGGCAGTGAGGACCACCTACTGAAACATGGAATAGGCTCAGGTCTACTGCAATGGCAAGTCTGGCTGAAGGAGGACGAGGAGGAGGAGGGGAAGGAGGGGGAGGAGGAGGACACGGTGATATGGAGAGGAGGAGAAGGAGGGAAAGGAGTTGGGGTTGGAGAGGGAGGCAAAAGTAAGGGAAGGGGATGGAAAGAGAGGCGGAGTTAGAGGGAATGTCATTGTTATTGCGACAGGGAAGAGGCTGGATGGGAACAAAGAGAAGGGACAGGGAGGGGTTAGGGGGGCAATACCTGAGGAAGGGAGAGAGGGGAAGGGAAAGAAAAAGAGGGTAGACAGTGGCGGGGATTCTGGGACAATGTATATGGACAGAGGCAGGGAAAAGAGCACGGATAGAGATAGTAATATAGATAAGGATAAAACCGGTGAAAGAGGCGAGGCAGGCAGGGGCGAAGATACTAAATATAACGGAACAGAGACAAGAACACACAGAAACAGACCCGTTGGCAGACAGGCACAGAAATCGGGAGTAAGAACAGAGGCAGGACAAGGCAGGGCAGCACAG
>JAWZYT010007391.1:7500-17203 GCA_034508575.1 Petrolisthes manimaculis | reverse complement strand
TATATATCAAAGTTTTCTATATCCTAATAATTCCGACATTATTGCCATTTCCATGAAACTATTTTTCCCTTAACGTAGAAGAAATTATGTTAAAACTAAACCTTGGCATAAATAATATACTTTTACAATCGATCCTCTAAAAAGAAATTTTGCTACTAGTTTATACCTTTCTATTGCTAAATTGTCTGTCTGTCTGTCTCTTTTATCTCTCTCTTTCTGTCTGTCTTTGTCTGTCTGTCTGTCTGTCCATCTTTCTGTGTCTGTCAGTGTGTGTGTGAGTGTCTCTGCAATACATCCAATAGTAGGTGATGGAGTGGAGGTAACAGAGGAAGGATGGTGCTATCTCTCTCTCTCTCTCTCTCTCTCTCTCTCTCTCTCTCTCTCTCTCTCTCTCTCTCTCTGCCTTTTTCTTCCTCTTTTTTCCTTCTCGCCCTTCCTTTCATTCATTCTCCCTTCTTTCTTTCTCTTCCTTCCTCCCATCCTTCTTATTTCTCTCCGTTTTCTTTATCCTTAATATCTTCCTGTTTCCATTCTCTTCCTCTTTTCTCACTCCCTTTTCTCGTTATTTCTTCTCTTTTTACCCTTTTTTCTGTTTTCTTTCCCTTCTATTTTCTTTCCTCCTTCCTTCCTCCTCTTCCATAATAAATCCTTTTCCTTATATATATATATATATATATATATATATATATGTGTGTGTGTGTGTGTGTGTGTGTGTGTGTGTGTGTGTGTGTGTGTGTGTGTGTGTGTGTGTGTGTGCTTTTGTTTGATGATGGTCTATGTGTAGTTTGTTTAATGATTAGTGTGTATGTATGTATATAGTATGTGTGTGGGATATATCTGTGTTTATGGACGCTTATAATGTCTGTGTGCACGTGTTATTTTTTTATATGAAGGCCATGTGTGAAGGTGTGCGTGTGTCTGTGTGTGTGTATGTGCGTGTTAATGGATGAATGTGCGTGTTGATGGATGGCTGGATGAATATGTGTGTGTGTGTGTGTGTGTGTGTGTGTGTGTGTGTGTGTGTGTGTGTGTGTTACCCTTGGCAATCGCATACACATGGCACCTGGATATTAATGACCCCGTGCATACACACACACACACACACACACACACACACACACACACACACACACACACACACACACACACACACACACACACACACACACACACACACACACCTACACACACACACACACACACACACACCTACACATTTTCTTGGGTACACGCATACTAATTAACATACGCATAATGCCACACACACACGCACATGCAAACACACACACGCACATGCAAATACACACACACTGTACATACATATTCAGTCGAACGTACTTTTCTTGTACACATCCATGCATGCATACATACATAATAATACACATACACAAACAAACACTCGTACATAAACAAAGCCACACACGTACACCCCTTTACACACTCACACACACACACACACACACCGAATTACCGACACAGCTAAGCAAGTTTATGATAATTACTATATAGGATAATTCTCAGACCATCCCCATATATACCCTGTTCCACCTCTCCACTGTCTTTCATAGTGACGGTATCAGAATCCATACCTGGTAGATCGCTGTCTCGGTCGGAGGTATAGTAGTTGTGGTACAGTCATGGTCAAAAGTCCTCCAACCTGGTGAGTAAAAGCGAGACATTTGAGTGAATCTTTTGGACCAATGTTGCAGAGACCAACAGCTATAGTTTCGGATCATTTTTCGAAGCCATCTCATTGGGAGGTGTTGCAGGACTACTGACCATGACAGTACAATCGCGGTACATAGTCCTTAAACAGACGGACTTCCCCGTAAACCCTGGACAAGGATTATGTGCCGCGACTGTACAGTTTTCAATACATTTTTATAGTGGTATACAGTTACGACTCCCACAGACACCTAAGCCTTCATTTCATTCATCCTCCTCTTTTATTATTTAGTTTCCTTGCCTTTTTCATACTTTACAACGCATGGCTTAAGAATATCTGTTTATTTATTTACTTTACTTATCGTAATTTCGTATTCACTTGCCGGCGAAGATACGGAAACGCTACACTGAAACATAAACTAATGCGAAATATATGAGAGTGACGAAAGAAAAACAAAATGAGAAATGAAGCAAAAAATGAAAAATAATAATAAAAATATAAAGATAAAATGAATAAAAAAAAAAAAAAAAAAACGAAGAAAACAAAAACAAAAAAAAACACTGTCAGTTTCATTTTGAGCCGAACGCGACGAGAGGTGAGGCCGAAACCAACATCCTCCTGTACACCGGAGCGTTTCGACAAGGATCGTTCTCGGTTCAACGTGGGATTAAATTTCGATATTGTTGCTTCCATGAGAAAAAAAAAAACTTCAATAGGTGAAAATGGTTGGCATGGTGGTGGTTATTATTATATATATATATTTTTTTTTTCATTAAATACCTGTGAAGTATTTTGTATGTAAGAGTTGGCGAGGGGAATGTTTTTGTTGTTGTGGTTGTGGTAGTGGTGGCTTTTGTATAGTAGTGGTGGTTGTGGTGGTGATGGTTGTGGTAGGAGTAGTAGTGGTGGTTTTTGTGGTAGTGGTAGTGGTGGTAGTGGTAGTGGTGGTTGTGGTGGTGGTGTTGGTGGTGGCTATAGTTGTGGTGGTGGTGGTGGTGGCTGTAGTTGTGGTGGTGGTGGTGGTAGTGGTAGTGGTAACACAGTAGGGGCGGTAGGAATAATTATAGTGATAGTGGTCGTGATAAGGACAGAGATTGTCGCAGTAGTGATGGAGGTGGGAGTAGATAATAACCTTAATCATAGTAGTTGTAACAGTAGTATAATTAGTAGTAGCAGTAGTAGTAGTGATTGCAGATGCAGTAGTAGTAGTAGTAATAATAGTAATAATAGTAGTAATAATAGAAGCAGTAGCAGTAGTAGTAGTGATTGCAGATGCAGTAGTAGTAGTAATAATAGTAGTAGTAGTAGTAGTAATAATAGTTGTAGTTGTAGTAGTAGTAGTAGTAGTAGTAGTGATTGTAGACTGTAGAGGTAATGGCAGTAGTAGTAGTACAAATAATTGTTGTTGTTGCTGTTGTTGTAATGGTGGCCGTGGTTGTTTATGTTATGGGTAGTGCTGGTGACGGTGGTGCATGGTTATGGTCATAATAGTGATAGTGATAGTGATAGTGGTGATGGTGGTTATGGTTTGAGTTACTGCAGATGGGGTACGGTAGTGATTTGTTAACTGTGTATATCATCCGTATTAAACTTACTGGGGGTTGTGTTACTTGAAGCGTTTAGTGGCATTGAATACTGTAGTGGTAGTGAGAGTGGGTAGAGCAATAATAGTGGGGAGTGTATGTGGAAATAGTTTGTCAGTAGTAGTAGTAGTAGTAGTAGTAGTAGTAGTAGTGGTAGTAGTAGTAGTAGTAGTAGTAGTAGTAGGGGTAGTAGTAGTAGTAGTAGTAGTAGTAGTAGTAGTAGTAGTAGTAGTAGTAGTAGTAGTAGTAGTAGTAGTAGTAGTAGTAGTAGGGGTAGTAGTAGTAGTAGTAGTAGTGGTAGTAGGGGTAGTAGTAGTAGTAGTAGGGGTAGGGGTAGTAGTAGTAGTAGTAGTAGTAGTAGTAGTAGTAGTAGTAGTAGTAGTAGTAGGGGTGGTAGTAGTAGTAGTAGTAGTAGTAGTAGTAGGGGTAGTGGTAGTAGTAGTGGTGGTGGTGGTGGTGATAATGGTAGTGGTGCAACGCGTATAATTATTGTATTTATCACCGCAGTTGTAAGGATATACTATGGTGGTGGTTGTGGTAGTGGTGGTGGTGACAGTGGTAGTATGTGGGAATGGTAGCCGTATAGGAAGTAGTGCAAAGTGTACAGTTAAGGTATCCAACATTGCAGTGTCACTCGTCTTATTATGTCAGGTTGGGAATGAGAGGAAACAGAAAGGATTGTGTGGGGGAAAGAAATTGGAGTTAGGTAGGGTTGAGGAAGGGAGAGATGGAGATAACAAAGGGAAAGATTAAAGAAGGAAGGGAGAGAGAGAGAGAGATAAGGGAGAGAGAGAGAGAGATAAGGGAGGGACAGACAGATAAGAGAGGCAAAGACAGATATGGGGTAGGGAGGGGAACTGTAACCAAGGGAAGATTGTTAGATAAGGAGAAAGGAATTGGAGAGGGAATGAAAGGGGGGTTGGGTTTAGAGAGAAGGGGAAATAGGAGAGAAGGAAAACATGGGGGAGAGATGGGGAGGGAGATATGGGAATGGAAAGAAAGGTGGAGTGATGGGGAGGAAGAGAAGGGGGAAATGGAGGGAGTAAAGGGGTCGGGGTTGGGGTGAGGGGGGAGGGGGGAGGGGGGAGACAGTAGCGTGACCCCGACAATTGATCTGTCGCTCGATACTCACACACCCTTCACTGTCCTTTCCCTTCACTGTCCCTTCCTTTTATTCCAATCCCTTTCTGTCTTACTATTCATTGTCCACTCCTATCACTTTCTTATTCTTCAATGTCCTTTCTTGTCTCTACACTTTCCTTTCCTTTTATTCCAATCCCTTTCTGTCTTACTATCGCTTTCTTATTCTTCAATGTCCATTCATGTCTCTTCACTTTCCTTTCCTTTTATTCCAATCCCTTTCTGTCTTTCTATTTATTATCCACTCCTATATCACTTTCTTATTCTTCAACTGTCCTATCTTGTCTCTTTTCTTTTCTTTCCTTTTATTCTAATACCTTTTCTTGGCCACAATTGTCTCTTCTTGTCACTGTATTTTTCCTTCACTGTCTCTCCACTACTGCGTCTCCCTGTCGTTCAACATTCTTACTGTTCCTTCCCTACACTATACTTTCCGGGTCTCCTTCGTATATTTCCATCTTTTCATTTTATTTCCTTCATCATTATCATCCTTTCCATATTGTTCCTTCCTTTCCTTAATGTTCCACTCTCGTCCTTTTAGTCTTTAGTCCCTTTCTTTCAGTGTCCCTTTATTTCTCCCTATCATTCATTTGCAAACTTTACTTACGCTCACTACTCCTTCCTTTCATTCCCTTTTCTTCTTTCATTTTTCTTTCCTTCCATTCGCCTTCTCTTCCTTCTGTGTAATACTTCCCTTCCTCTCCTTTACTTCTCTTCATGTCGCACCTTTCTCTTCCCCTCTCCCACTCTACTCTTGATCATTATTTCCCCCTACTCGTGGTTTCCCGTCTAGACCACTCTTGTATGCTACTCCCTTCTTCTCCCACTTCCTCTCTCATTTTCGCCCTACCTCAAGCCCTGTTCTATCTCCGCGTATCTCACTCTCTCTCTCTCTCTCTCTCTCTCTCTCTCTCTCTCTCTCTCTCTCTCTTGCTCTCTACTCAAACCTTGTTTTCACTCTCTCTCTCTCTCATTATAGTACACATATATTGTATATACAGTACATTATACATGAATGAGTAAGTATGCAAGATATCAAATATGCATGTATGCATTATGTATACGTATTTATATAAAACTATAAATACACGCACAGTGTATAAATATTCATGTATACATTGAGTTTGAGTATCGACACATATATCTCTCTTCAGCAAACCCTTTAACAATTTATCTCTCCATCCATCAATCCAACTCTTCAACAATGTGTAATAACTGCTTCCCACCTCCTCCTCCTCCTCCTCCTCCACTTTATGCACACTATAGAACTAATTAATGATAATCCATACTTGCCATTCCAACCCACCCCGACATTCCCCAGCGGATCAGGTCGCTTTTAGACCCTACTATATTGGGGTGATTATAGTGGCGGTGGTACTGTGTGATAGCGGTGATAGTGTGCCTGTCTCTATGTCTGTCTGTCTGTCTGTAGTGATGGTGAGGGAGGTGTGCTGTAATGGTGATGGTGGTGGTGAGAGGGTGTGTTGTGGTTATGTGTACTGGTGGTGATGGTGTGTTGTGGTGATGTGATGTGGTGGTGGTAATGTGTGTTGGTTGTGTGTGATGATGCTGGTGGTGGTGATGTATCGCGGTGATGAGTAGTGGTGGTGTGTAGTGGTGGTGGTGGTGATGATGTGTAATATTAGAGGTGGTAATGATGTGAAATTGTAGTAGGTAGTGTTGGTGTGTGGTGATGGTGGTAAAGGTGATGTTGTCATACATGGTGGCGGTGATGGTGGTGGTAGTGGTGTTCGGGATAGTAACGAGTAAAGGTTGTATTAGTATATGAGATGACTAGCAGCGATACCCGACGTTGTCTGGGTGAAGATCCTACATGTGGTTTTGTCAATAAATTTCCTCTAATTATTTTTATGTGAACTTATTAGGAGGGTGGGAGGAATTCATTATCCGGTGTGGTTAGTGGTCCCCCAGAGAAACCATGCCAGCTTTACAACCACAAAAGGTATCCATGATGCAACTACAGCAAAAGGTAGTATTGTAACAGCCACGATTAGTTAGCAAGGTCCGAGTGGCGAATTGGTAATTGCCTTCGGCTGGGGCTGCAGGGGTACTGGGATCGACCCCCCCCCCCATTGGTCATTTAAAAAAAAAATACTGTCCTTAGATTTAGTATTAAATTTAGGTGTTCAACATTGTTGTTTGAATTTATTCCTAAACTGGGCATGCAAGCCAGGCCTGCCTGCATCCTTGATGCTTGAGACAATAGAGTCTATGCTGAGAAAGCCATAAATCTTTGGTTGTTTTAAGCTCATAATTCAAGAAACACATATCCACCAAAAATAAAATTAGACCGAGGACATTCCCGGGACTACACCGGTCAGAATGGTGTATCATTTGTCAACAAAATAATTTAAAAAAATTGTACCGGGGATTCGAACCTGGGATATTTTGGTTAATAACAGTCTTCGGCTTGGGCTGCAGGGGTACTGGGATCGAAACCCCCCCAACCCCCCCATTGGTAATTTTAAAACTTTTTTTTTGTAGGCCGAGGACTCTTCCCAGGCTTCACCGATCAAAATGGCGTATTACTTTTTACTCCAGTTCAAACGATGTGGTCGTACATAGCGGTTAAACAGACACACAGACAGACGGATGGAGTGTTTTATATATAAAGATGATTATAGTGGTAGTCAAGGTGATATAATATGTGTGCATGATGGTGGTGGTAGTCATGGTGTGAGAGAGAGAAAGTGAGAGAGAATGCGGAAAAAGACAAGAAACACGCGTTAATGATGGCGTACAAACAATTAAAAAGCCATTAGTGGTCAGTTTAGCTACATTAAAAACCAACGTGTTGTATACCCCTCCCCAGACCACTCCTTTACACAAGTTGTAGCCCTCTCACACTAACCTTCCTGTGCTTTCTGTTTTTTTGCTGATTCTCAATACTTTTCAACCTCACATTATATCATACAGTTTCTTAGTTCTCTCTCTCTCTCTCTCTCTCTCTCTCTCTCTCTCTCTCTCTCTCTCTCTGTATGTGTGTGTGTATTACTGCCATCTGATTTCTGTCATTATTTCATTTCCTTATTATCTAGTACCATTTCTTTCTCAAAACATCCTTCTCTATTTTTTTTTCTCTATATTCAGTTCCCCCCACAAACCATAACAATAATTAGAACTAAATAAACACGTAAGCAAATAAAGAGAGACGCATAAATTTTCGGGGCAGCACGATACTATTTTGAAAAGTTGACCTTAACCTTTGACATTACCGGATGAAAAATGTCGACTCAGTTCCGATAATGATGCAGATATTCGCAGTGAATTATGAGTAGACCGTAAGCGTGTCAAGTCTATAAAAGAGGTTCATATTATTGGGAGATTCAGTGGCAGGGAGGGAGGGAGGGAGGCAGGGAGTGTGGATAAGTATTACGGCAAAAAATGTATATATATATTTTTTTTTTCTGTTCAACTCTCCAACAACTGGTGGAATTAATTAAACTGCATATTTCTGAATGTAATACCAGAGGATATGCATACCTTCTTACGGGCAAGACAGAATTCTTTTGGTACATTAGTGCATTTTATCCCTCCAAACTATACCACGAAACACGACCTGATTAACGTAATCAATGGTAGTCTGTTGCTTGGAAAAGATTTGAGGAATAATTTGCTGCAGATTTACCAAGACTATAGTGAATCCCTCCTTCTGTTCACAGCTTTCTTTTTTTACAAGGATTGATGCAGCGGTAACGACATCATCTTCCGTCAAAGACATCCCAGGTTCGAGGCTCGTCATTGCGTGCTAACAGCGTCATAATTATTACGAAAGAAGTCATTCCGTTCGGCGTGACGTAAAATCAAAAATGATAAACAAGACAATAAATATCCGGAAGCGTTAGCGAAAAACAAAATACCAAAATTCCCACTCGCCATGGTAAATGCCTGGAATATTTCACATGGGCAAAACATTCCATTCCCTCTATTTTCGTATCAATACTTTTACCCCCTTTTTTCCGCAAAGGGGATTGAGGATGTAAGCACTCATAAGCAGCGGGAATTTGTTCATTCTTTAATATTTTTTATGTAGGAATGTTAGCTGTATGTTTCATATTCATCTTATATACAAACTTCAGTTGCTAGACTTTCGTACTGAGGATTCAATTTCAAGCAGATTCTGTTTCCTTTTGTGTAATTAATCACCTACTCTTTTCCTTTCGAAATTGAATAACATTACGAATTTTATACGATTTTCATTTTCCACCTGTTAAGAATTAGAATGACCTACTGTGCTGGAGAGGTAACTTCGACTTATGCAATACAAAACCCCATTCTTGGCCAAGGTTTAAACATGCACACGTCAGGTCAATACCGTGAGTGTAGAAGGAAGTTCTTACGGTACATTGGGGCCATGACAGGAGGGGGATACTTATCTTTACCACATACATTTCAAGTCATGAGTGTTTGTGTACGTTTGTATGCATTCCAGATTTCATACACACTATCACTGATGCTCATTTTTTATCACTGTACTGACGTTCTGCTATCCAATGTACAGCAGTCAGTCACCAGCACTAATAAGTATACAGCTTTGGTTGAAACTTTGAACAGTCCATTTCACCAAAGAAGTAATTCCAATGGAGTTCTTACCGTGCATGCATTTATTTACTGTCTCTAGGAATTCGAAACACACCTGGATATTTATTAGTGCTCGTGACTGTACAACAATCACGGTCAACGGCCTCAATAAATTGGTGAGAGACTTTAGCTGCATGGTGGTTTCTGTAACATTTGTACGTAAGATTCACTCTCATGGTCCACCTTCATTCACTCAATGCAGGACTTTTTTTTGTCGTTCCTGTACTGTACTTTCGGCCACTTATTTTAGGGGGATACAATATTCTATAATTAATTGCTTCATTTTCTATCAACAATAACTGGACATTCTTCCAATCGACAATCATCATTTTGTAAGTCAAATCTCAAGTTAAGGACCCTGTGATCTTGTACGAGAATTGGAGGCTACTGATTCCTCCTGACAATCCACGAAACACGCTCTTCCCATATATAGGAGATGTTTCGTGGCAATATTCGAAGGACTCATTTACCTTCAATTTTCTGACTACATTACAGGGTCCCTTAAGCTGCTATAAGATTAATATTTTATTTTATTGCCGTATGTTTTATGTATCCTTAATCTTCATTTTTTTTTTTTTATGCCTGGTCTTGTATGTACACATTCCCGCAGGATTTCGTCATTAATCTTGCAAAATTCAACACCCAATACACATATCTCTTCGACATTTTATATTTGCAAAACATTCACAGGAAGGTGAATATTAGTACACTT
>JAWZYT010007391.1:0-2500 GCA_034508575.1 Petrolisthes manimaculis | reverse complement strand
TTTGACCGTGACTGTACACTCGACTGCATGAACTCGAGCCATTTTAACGTGTCTGATTAATTCATGAGCCTGGCAGTCTACTGACGTCATATAATGAGTCAGCCTCCATTCATATCTTCATTCGTACGTCGCGTTTAGACTCAACCATAAAAAAAGAGTATAAATTAAAACATCTTCATAATGGATGCGATAAACCCCAATGCAATCGAAGGAATAAATTTATCATATGCACAATTTTTTTTTTTTTAATAACTGTCGCTTCTATATTTTTTCCCTGTCAGAGACTAGGCACAATCCCAAAATGTGTCCATTGTTAATGTGTGTATAGTTTAAATTATTTTCATTGCGACGAAGAGGTTTATCAGGTATTGGTCTAAGCAATATGTGTGACAAGTATAATATTTTAGTGTATCCGACTTAAACCTCTCCTCTCTCCCTCCACAGATGTCTTGGCGTACCGTTCTCCTCTCGGTGTGTACCTGGGCGGTGACGGTGCACGGCTCCCCGGCCCACCTGGCACCCTGCACCTTCAACCACATGTGTATCTGTAGCTACAGTATAGCCGGGGCCACAGCCAGCACCACGGCGGCACTCACAGCGGCGGTGGCGGTACCAGACAGAATCACCGAGTTGACCTGTGTGGGTGTGCCCTTCGCCAGGATACCAAGTAAGTACACACAACTTGATCCCATATATATATGATATTAATTTTGTATGAGAATTAAATTACTTTACCGAAACGATTGGCAGGTAATGACCGAGAGAAGGCGTTAATGATCACGTGAATAAGGGTTTTCACTGTTATGGTTTGAGTTTTACAGAATCAATGCATGCTACTCCACATGCAGCTCTGGGATGTCCCTAACACTTTCAGGGGTAGAAAGGTATTGGTCATTGATTCCTGTTCCATATAGAAGATCACCTTTACTGATAATGTGTATTTCTTGACGCATTTTCGAGGAAATAATGGCATTCGATTCACAGCCAGAGGACTAACCACTTAGCATTATACCAGTCAGGGGTATTTCTGAAGAAAATGCAAAGCTGAGCCGCTTATAGGTATGGCCCGTTGCAGTTCCTCATCTGAATTGTATTGTCATAACATTCTGAAAAGCCAATGCCAACACAGTGCAGTTCAATAGCTCACCGTCATATATACCGTATTTTGTGGAGTAGTAAGTGCAGTCACAGAACTTAAGGAGACTATAACTAAACCCTCGATGCATTTCTGTTAAAATGGGCAACAAATTACTCGTATTACCAATAGTTAATCTTTTCCATAAAACTGAGGCATCTGATCCATTTAAACCATCCCAAGAAACAAACTCCATTAGTAAAAGTGTTGTGTGGGGAATATGAGGGAATCTGTAGCCCCAACATCACTGTATATACTACAACTTCCTTCGAGTGTGTATCATGAAAAAAAAATATATATATTATATTGTTTAGGTAGGGAGAAACATTTTGCAACACGTGATCTGATTTCCAATAAAAATGGAAAGGAATATACCGTAATATAAATAGTCAGCTGATATTTATGTTCCTCGTATAGTTGCCTGGAAATGACGTGTCTCACTCGTTTATTAATAATCTTTGAAAACGAAGAGGCGACGTTATAATAATAATGTTTTACAGCCGTATAGTATTGTTGATAATTAGGGGTTACCGATCCTCTCAGCAATGTTGTTAGTGTGTGATGGTGTTTGCTACAGTCACTACACCCACCGAGGCACTGATCGATCCCATACACTTCTAATCGTATCTGTATGCAAAAATAAATATTCATACATTTTATGAACCGTATTTTTAAATGATGTGTCAGGTTATTATCTGTTTAAGGCATATAACGGTGACGGAACATTTGCTTATAACTATGCAAAATTATACTCTAAAAAAAAGTTACATAGAAGACACAAAATGCAAACCTTCATCAATCGCAAATATGTTCATAACCAACCCATATATCACACTTATTTCTGTCAACAAAGAACCCACTAAATGCAAAAAAAAAAAAAAAAAAAAAAAAAACTCCAATCCTGATCTTGATCTTTTACCCAGGACGAATAAATTATAACCACGTCTAGGACTCATGCTGTCCAATCATCCTGCAAAGTTTGATCGAAATCCGTGGTGGTAGGAGTGGTGGTGGTATCTTGAAGTTTGGTGAGAAATTGCTCGAAAGGTTCCACAAAGATATATATATTTTTTCTCTTCTAGATTTTTATTGGCGAGGTTCAGCAATATGGAAGAGAGGTGATCAAATTCAAGAGCGTTCACAGCAGATGCCTTTGTAATAGTGGGGAAATTGCCAAGAGGTGGTACAGTCGAAGCAAACTGATTTGGAAAGCTATAGCAGAGTAATACCGGGTATCAATATAACAGTTCCGGCAAAAAGGGATGCAACATAAACTAATGCATGACTGAAAATTAATTTGTGATCAATGGACTGTTTCTGCAATGATTCCAGGAAATATTTATGCTGTAGATATGTAGCAAATAG
>JAWZYT010007390.1:5000-12553 GCA_034508575.1 Petrolisthes manimaculis | reverse complement strand
GTGTAGCATCATGATGGGACTAGTAGTACTATTAGGGTCAAGGCAGGTTTGTACAGTGTGGTTTTTGGCGTATTATACCACACCTTCATATACACTTTTTCATTAGTTCTTTCCTTACTTCCTTCCTTCCTTCCTGCCTTCCTGACTACACTTCTTCCTTCCTTCATTCATTCATTATTTCCCTACTTCCTTACGTCCTTCCTTCCTGACTACACTCTTTCCTTCCTTCATTCATTCTTTCCCTACTTCTTTACTTCCTTCCTTCCTGACTACACTCTTTCCTTCCTTCCTTCCTTCCTTCCTGACTACACTTCTTCCTTCATTCATTCATTCTTTCCCTACTTCTTTACTTCCTTCCTTCATTCATTCATTCTTTCCCTACTTCTTTACTTCCTTCCTTCCTGACTACACTTCTTCCTTCCTTCATTCATTCATTCTTTCCCTACTTCCTTGCTTCCTTCCTTCCTTCCTTGCTATCATTTCTCTTTCCTCCATCCTTATCATCTCCTACTCTTCCCACCATTCTTATCATCTCCCACCACTCTTCCCTTTATCATCTCCCACCACTCTTCCCTTTTTCGTCCCTCTCGTCCTTGTGTCTGTCTCCTGAAGGGTTTATTTACACCTCCCAAGAGCTGATGCCTGGACGGTCACTTTCTCCCCTTACCATCCATTGTACTCAGGAGTGGATGAGAAGGAAGGTGAACAGTAGATAGGGTCAATCGTAGGTGGAGTGTTGGTGGTGTTGTTGGGGGTTGTAGGTAAGGTGTTGGTGTTGGTGGTGGTTGTGGTTGTGTAAGGTAAGGTGTTGGTTGTTGATGGAGGTAGTGGCAAGAGGTGTGTGTGTGTGTGTGTGTTGCAGAGAGATATAGTGTTGATGGAGGTGTGTGTGTGTGTGTTGCTGAGAGAGGTAGTGTTGATGGAGGTGTGTGTGTGTGTGTGTGTGTGTGTGTGTGAGAGAGAGAGAGAGAGAGAGAGAGAGAGAGAGAGAGAGAGAGAGAGAGAAAGGTACTGTATAGTGGTGTGTCACTGTGGGGTCGCCAGGGGAAGGACAAAATGCTCAGTTGTTGTCATGTTCGTCTGACTTTTTTAGCAGCCAGTCAGTACTTAACCTTCCACTTCCAAGTTTTCCACAGATAGTCATAAAAAAACAAAACAAAAATAATAATACTAATAATGCAAACTTTCCACATGAGTCCTTCAAAGGTGATTCTCATGTTGGTGTATTGGAATGTCTCTTTGATTCCTCCAACATATACCAGGAAACAGACGACCTTAACGTCACTGATAATAAGGGATATGTTTCGTGGCATAGTTTGGAGGAATCAGTAGCCTTCCAACTCACCAACCATTTTTATTATTTCCCATCATTGCTCTTTGTTTGTGTTCGATATTATATTTTGCAGAAGTGTGGTCTGTAAACAATGACATGGATATTTAGACACACACAACCTGTTTACTATATATTCTCTTCTCTTCATTGTTATCATTTAGTATCCCTGACTTTCCCAAAATAATAATAATAACAAACAAACATCCATATGTGTGATTCAGTAAGTGGTGTCTTCTGTTAATATTAAATCTTTTCCTTTCATTTATTTCCTCTATTTCCTTTCCCTCATTTTTGTCCTTCATTCTAAAAGTTGTTGTACCCCCAATAATATGTGTGATTTAGTAAGTCTCTCCTCTGTTGTTATTTAATTTTTTACTTTTCTTTATTTCCTTCGTTGTATCAGTTGTTGTACCCCCAATATGTGTGATTTAGATAGTGATGTCTCCTGTGTTGTTATTTAATCTGTTCCTTTCCTTTCCTTTATTTCCTTCGTTCAATAATATGTGTGATTTAATAATGGGTGTCTCCTGTGCTCTTATTTGATCTGTTCCTATCATTTATTTTCTTCATTGTACCCTTCGCATGCAGCGTTGAACTCTCTTTGTCGTGTGTGTTGTTTTTTATCTTGATATTATAAAGGCAAATGGGGTGTTGGGTATGGGGTCGGGTTTTCTGATTTGAGGACGGAGGGATGAACTGTGTGTGTGTGTGGTGGGGACGTGTACTCTGGTCTCTGGTGTGTGTGTGTGTGTGAGAGAGAGAGAGTACACACACACACACACACAGATAGAGAGTAAGCAAGTGTCCCATAGTGGTCGTGTAGTATTGAGTGGCACTAAAGTCAGCCCCCTCCCCCACACATCTTAGTGTGTGTGTGTGTGTGTGTTGCAGTAGGTTCTGGAGTGCCTCACCTCACATGATCACCTACAACACATCTCATCAACCCTTTTTATTTTGTGTCTAGTTAGTTTCATTGACACTTTAAAGTTTGAAAATAAGTAAGGTTGAAGAAATGCAAAGGTGAGTCAGGTTTGAGGAAGGACATGGGTAGAGTTGTCTGTCCCTCTTATGGTCACTAAAGAATACACTGTTGCCTGTGGTTTGTATGTAAATGTGAATATGAAACGAAGGAGTAAATGCAAATTGTGGTGGTGGTGTTGTTGTCGTTGTTGTTGTTGTTATTGAGAGGAAGGGAGTAAGTAATGATGTGGTAGGACTCCAGGATTGGGCTGGAAGGATCCCTGGAAACACGTAACACCAGAAGGAATGTTTACGATTGCACGACCCCCAGGCTACTACTGTATAGGATGGGAAGGGATAGCAGAGGGTATTGTGGTAGCCGGGTTGAGATTAGGTTAGTGTTGTGTAGGGTTAGGAAGAGAGGGTGTAGTGGAAGCTGAGTAGAGGCAGAGTTAGGAAGAGAGGGTGTAGTGGTAGCTGAGTTAAGATTAGGTTAGTGTTGTGTAGAGTTAGGAAGAGAGGGTATAGTGGTAGCTGAGTAGAGGCAGAGTTAGGAAGAGAGGGTGTAGTGGTAGCAGTGTAGAGACAGAGTTAGGAAGAGAGGGTATAGTGGTAGCTAAGTAGAGGTAGAGTTAGGAAGAGAGGGTATAGTGGTAGCTGAGTAGAAGTATATTTAGAGGTGTGTAGGGTAAGGAAGAGAGGGTATAGTGGTAACAGTGTAGAGGTATACTGAGAGGTGTATATAGGGTAAGGAAGAGAGGGTATAGTGGTAACAGTGTAGATGTTTGCCTAGAGGAGTGAAGTGTAAGACGGTAGTTGGGTACAAACAAGAGTGTCTACAGGTGTACCAAACAACAACACCAATACAATACAGTATACTAAAAAAAAATACTAGTCTATTGGTGGACGGACCTGGCTGGCTGGAGGCGGTGTGAGGGACGTAAGGAAGGCAGAAGTTAAATAGTCCACCAGGCATCCCTAAAGAAAAATACTTGAATATATAGTGGGACTTGTGGTGGGTTGCTGGATGGCTGGAGTGTGAGGAAGGAAGGACAGTCAGTGTGTGTGTGTTGAGGAGGGTAATGTCAGATGGTCGTGATTTTGTGTGTGTGTGTGTGTGGTCTGTAAAAAAAAAAAAAAAAAAAAACACACACACACACATGTAAATAGATAAACCAGAGTCTTTCATCTCCAACCCCCCCCCCATCAACCACCCTCCCCACTCCTAACACCACAACCAGCCCCATCAACCCCCTACCCCAATCCTACCACCACCACAACCACCACATCACATCACCCCAACCCCCACCACCAGTACTACCTCGGTCCACACACGTTCAGTCCTCATAGGGTTGTGTACTCACCCCCCCCTCACCCCTTCACCCCCCCACCTCCGGAGTAAACAGCAGGCACACTCAGGTGGCCCCGAGCAAGGTCACGCTCCAAAACACACTCCAGGAAAGGGAGAAAATGAAAAAAAAACTTCAGTGACTCCATCGCTTCCCAACTTCCCTCTCAACTCTCCACTCTCGTCGTTATCTCATACTCAGACCTCCCCCAAAGCTTGTGTGTCGAAACTAATGGGGCGAGGTGTAAAGACTGTGTGTGTGTGTGTGTGTGTGTGTGTGTGTGTGTGTGTGTGTGTGTCGCATGCTAATCACTTTTACGCATGTGTGGTTGTCGTCATTTATTTTGTAGGATCCTCAGTAGTGCTGTTTTTTTTTTTTTTTTTTTTTTTTTTTTTTTCATCCTGTTTGATAAGTTTTGCATCGCTTTATTTATTTAGTTATTTACCCTCCCGATTGGTACACTGTGCAATGAAGAGTCGTGTGTATGTGTGTGTGTGTAATGAAGAGTCGGGTGTTTGTGTAATGAAAAATGAAGAGTAGAGTTTGTGGGTGTGTAATGAAGAATGAAGAGTATTGTGTGTGTGTGTCTGTGTGTCTAGTCTACACCCCTTTTCCCATTTAATTAAGGGGGGGGGGAAGTATGTACAGGTTTCCTGGGCATACTTTGGAGGAATCAAGGCACTCCAAATATGACAAAAAAGGAAGTGAAGTATTTACCACCTTAACTCAGTACCGATAGTGTACCGTATGTATGTGTGTTATCCAGAAAATATACAAATAACAAACACACAAACAAACAAAACAAAAACAACATTGCAGGTGATTTAAATGTTTCCTGTGTCTTTGTAGGTAATTAAGTCGACCATATTGTGGGATGGGGGGGGGTAGGGGGGGGGGAGGTGATGAGGGAACGGAGACACCAGTGACCTTCAAGTACCCCCCTCCCTCCCTGCCCCCCTCCATCCCAGGTAAATAATGAGTTAATTTAAATAGTTTTACGCTTATCGGGCAAGACAGGCATTCATGGAGGAAGGTCTTATATTACAGGAAGAAGGGGTCGTTCATATATACAGTACGGTAGTGAGTGAGTGAGTGAGTGAGGTTGATAAAAGAGGTAGGTGGGTGGGTGGGTTGTTGGTGGGAAGGTGGGTGGCTAGATAGATGGGTGGGTAGTTGGATAGGTAGGTAAGTAGGAAGGTGAGTGGGTGGATGGGTAGGAAGGTAGAAGGGTGGGTAGATAGGTTGTTGGGTTGGTGGGTAGATAGGTTGTTGGGTTGGTGGGTGGATAGATTGGTAGGTAGGTAGGAAGGTGAGTGGGTAGGTAGGTAGGTAGGTTGGTGGGTGGATGGGTAGGTAGGAAGGTGAGTGGGTAGGTAGGTAGGTAGGTTGGTGAGTGGGTAGGTAGGTAGGTAGGTTGGTGGGTGGATAGGTAGGTATGTAGGTAGAAGGGTGGGTAGGTAGGTATGTAGGTAGTTATGTGGGTGTGTTTTTGCAGATAATTAAAGTCAGCTATGCATAGATAGTTACAGCTAGGATTTACTGTTCAGGTACTTATGTGTATAGCCAGGTAATAAAAGTTAGCCATATACAGGTAGAGTGAGTTAGTTAATGATTCGAAACCTCAACACGATCATCTGAACACCTACTACTATTTTCACTCGTGACTGTACAAATCACACACCAAGTTGCATGATGCGGTAGTTTGCTTTTAGAAACGAATTTACTGCAATCAACCAACCAACCAACCTCCACTTTTCTGTTGCCCATAAATAGGTATCATGCCCCTAGTGTGTATGTGTGTGTTGTGTGTGTTTGAGAGTGGTGGGTGCTGCCATCTGTCGGCTTCCTGGTGTACTGAGACGTGTGTATAGATCCCTCTTGTTGTTGTTGTTGTTGTTGTTATGGTGGTGGAGTTGTGGTTGTTATTGTTGATGTGGATTATATTGTTGTGTATTTTATTGTTGTTATGGCTGTCTGTGTTTTGTTGAGGTTGTGGTAGCTGTTGTTGTGGTTGTTGTTGATGTGATTTTTTATTTTTTATTTCATTCTATATTGTGTGTTCTGAAATGCGATTTTTTTTTTTTTTTTTTTTTTTTTTTTTTTTTTTTTTAGTAAAAAGTGTCATATGCAGATACTATTTTAATCTCTCTCTCTATATTTTTTTTTTTCAGTTATTCTCTTGTGATATAATTAATATATTCTATGGCGGTAACTCAAGTATATATAATTATGCCAGCTATCAAAAAATCACGTTGTTGTTGTTGTGTTGTTTTTGTTTGTCAGGTCATTATTTATGGGTCGAGTGTAATTAATTTTGACCTTTGTACTCCTATAGTGCTTACCTTGGACAAGATAAAAATAAATAATGAAAAATACTAAATATAGGTATAGGTATAATGTCTGGCGTATCGAAGGTCAAGGAAAAAGTGTAAACAAACTAACCAAAAAGTATTACCGGTAGTGGATTTGTTTAATGAAGGGGATGGTACGGTGTTGTCATGTCGTGTCGTGTGTTGTGTTGTGTTGTGTTGTGTTGTGTTGTTTTGTGCTGTGTTGTGTTGTGTTGTGTTGTGTCGTGTTGTGTTGTGTCGTGTTGTGTTGTGTGTTGTCATGTTGTGTTGTGTTGTGGTGTGTTGTTTTGTGTTGTGTTGTGTCGTGTTGTGTTGTGTTGTGTTGTGTTGTGTTGTGTTGTGTCGTTTTGTGTTGTTTTGTGTTGGGTTGGGTTGGGTTGGGTTGTGTCGTGTTGTGTTGTGTTGTGTTGTGTTGTGTTGGCAGCTGAGATATAATAGACTACAGCAGTTTCTCCAATCTCTTATTATTTTTGGTCATTGTTAATTATTAAGCTTGTACAGTACTTCCTTCATTCCTTCCTGTTTTGATTCGTTGCTTCCATCCTTCCTTACATTCTTCTTTCCTTCCATTCTCTCATTCATCCATCCATCCTTTCTTTTTTTCATTCCATCCTTCCTTACATCCTTCTTTCTTTCATTCCTTCCTTCCTTCCTTCCTTCCTACCTTCCTTGCTTCCTACCTTCCATCCTTCCTTCCATCCTTCCTTCCTTCCTTCCTTCCTTCCTTCCATGCACCTTGATTCTTGGACTGTCACCCTCACCAACACCTCTCACTCATTATCTCGTGTGACTTAATTAACTCTATTACCTGTCTCATTACCCCCTTCCCCCCCCCCACACACGCACACACACACACACACACACACACACACACACACACACACAAAACAAGCAAGACTATCATTATTCCCAGCAGGACCCTCATCACCCTCACCGCCTCCTCCACACGACACTTTAATCACACACACACACACACGCACACACACACACACCTCATCAACCACTCCTATCACTACCACCACCACCACCACCACCTAACAAACCACAACCAACCTAACAACCACAACAAACAACAATAACAACAATTCTCACATGCCCCTTTTTTGGACTCTCTTTTCATTTACCCCTCCTCACCCACTACCATTACAACAACAACTACCATCCAACCTTGACCATTAACAAACAACATTACCATTACTTCTATAGCACTTCCTTCCACCATTTACCCTCATTTCCTCCTTCTATTGGACCTCTTTACCTTCACTTCCATTCCCAACATCATCCTCATTCTCTCTCACCCCTTCTTCCCCTTCTTCTGTCCCTCTCTTTGAAAAACGAAATATAAAACAGATCCCAAACACACACACAGTCATCAACCATTAAGATATCCTCCAAACAAACACACACACACACACACACACACACACACACACACATACACACACACACACACACACACACACACACACACACACACACACACACACACACACACACACACACACACACACACACACACACACACACACACACACACACACACAAAACAATGGACTGAAT
>JAWZYT010007389.1:0-25916 GCA_034508575.1 Petrolisthes manimaculis | reverse complement strand
CATAGGTCATACTGTACTTATAAGTTATTATTACCAGTTACAATTTCTCTTTGCATATCCATATTGGGTAACATGTACTATTAATGTTGTATTACACTTACTATGTATTCTATAATCATGCCCAGATAGTACTCTGCAACTCACTGAGCACTTAGGGCTGTATAATGTATTGCTAATATTGTAAATAAAAAAAAAATAAAAAAAAAAAAAAGAGAGAGAGAGAGAGAGAGAGAGAGAGAGAGAGAGAGAGAGAGAGAGAGAGAGGAAATATATATGTGTGTGTTTGTGTGAGAGAGAGGTAGAGAGAGAGGGAAATATAATGTGTGTATGTATGTGTGTGTTGTGTGTGAGAGAGAGAGAGGTGAGAGGTGGGGGGGAGGGGAGGTAGTACAATGATCATGAGGGAGGGAGGGAGTGAGTGAGTGAGGGAGGGAGTGGGTGAGTGAGGGAGTGAGTGAGTGAGTGAGGGAGGGAGGGAGTGGGTGAGTGAGGGAGGGAGTGGGTGAGGGAGGGAGGGAGTGAGGGTGGGAGTGAGTGAGTGAGTGAGGGAGGGAGTGAGGGAGGGAGAGGTGGAACATGTACGGTTTCTATAGGGAGTTAGGGAGTGAGGGAGGGAGGGAGAGTACATGGTGTTGTAGGGAGAGGGGAAGGGTGAGCTGGTAGGGAGAGGTCAGCTGGGAGAGATGGGAGGGAGGAGAGGGAGGGAGGGAGGGAGAGAGTGAGAGTAAGTAAAGGAGGAGGGGAATAGGCATGGAGCTAGAATAGGAGGAGACGACCCGCGGTCAGAAAAGTGAGGTCAGGTCAGCCATATTGGGATTGGCAAGAAGCTCGCCAGCCGCTCCTTAATTATTAATCTGGCCATGACTTATGTCACCCAAAAGGTGATTAATTCCTACACTCTGCAGACAATGAAATATATTGTCACTAAACAGTTTGGGTGAACACTACCACTATCTTCAGTGGTCACGACAAAGTGAAGAAATAACATATTATACAGTAAAGCAGTTCCTTTTTATGCAGTTATCAAAGTATGTCATGTGTATGTCTATGTGTGTGTGTGTGTGTGCGTGTGCTTGTGTATGTGTGTGTACAATCTGGGTGTGGTAAAATATGTTTACGAATGTGAGGGAGGGTCACCAAACAAATAATAAACGGCTGTGTTTGTGTTACTTAGGGAGGGACCGATTTATCAATTAGGAAGTTCATTAAGGGATTACGTTTGTGAGACCCATCACCAACCCATCACTAAGGTTGAAAATGTCATGCTTTTGAATATACAACAATAATTCAGTTATTTTTCTTTTTCCGACTTCATGATATTTACAATATAAGAGTTGGCTTCCTTCCCAGTGTAACTGTAATTGGCATTACATGCATCATTAAATATTGCATTATTCATTTGCCTCCCTAGTTAGGATGATCGGTTACTTGGCCATGCCTATTATTCCAAGGAAATCATACATTGGATTCTGTTCCAATTTTAAGTGTGTCAAGCAAGTGTGTTAGAAATATTAAAAATAATATTTCTCTTTAGGTAATCAATGACTCTGTTCTGAAAAGTAGGATATTATCTGATTCTGTTAATGAAGAGTCAGAGGAATACATGTATATTCCAAGTCAGTCTCACCTCTCAAATTGTACAAATAAGATAGTTTTTAAATATAGCAGGATTTGTTGTATATAAGTTAATGAAGTCCTTGTATTGTGAACCATACATTGTTGCCCTAAACTCAGACAAGACTGATAAACATATTCTTTCTTGGTAAAACTTAAAGACAGAGTAAACTTGGTGTATCCATCTGATGATGTAATTGATATATGTATTACATCAGAAAACTGTTTAGGGAAAGAGGGTCCAGCACCACTTTGGAGAGGGTAGATTGTAGCAAAATAATAATATCAGTGTTAATATATTATGCCCACAAATACATATTTTCTACTTTAGCTGGCCACATGTACGACTGATAATCACTTGAATTAGTTAATTAAGGCAGTTGCTGAATCATATTTGCAGGTGAAATATGTATATAAGGCCAAACAAATTACTAAGAAGTTGGCATCCAAAGTGAAAGTAAAGAGTTGACAAATATATACAAAACTTATACATTTCAGTGGCCAATTTGGTATAGAGTGATAGGTCAGTAATTTATAAATTTCTATTTATATTATTGAAAGATGTGTGAATTGTATGTTATTAATTAAAGAATACGAAATACATGTCATACCGTAATTAAAATGAATAAACATGGTGAGGAATATGGGTAAACTGTATGGGTACTATGAGTGGTCAGCCTTTCTTGCCAATACTAGGCGTTGGCTTCTGAGGACCTGACTGGCTTCACTCCACTGAGACCCAAATGAACGCGCGGGCCGCCTCCTCCTATTCTAGCTCCATGGAATAGGTAAGGAAATGAAGGGGGGACGAGTAAATAAAGGAAAGGGGGCAGGGTTAAGAGAGGAAGGAAGGGGGGGAGAGGGGGACGGGTAAGGAAAAGGAGAGGGGAGGGCAGACAAAAAAATGGAAGGGGTGAAGTGGATAAGAAAAAAAAGTAGGAAGGAATGAAGAGTGTGGGTGGGGGTAGGGGGTGGAGGAGGAAGATGAGGAGGAGGAGGAGGAGGAGGAGGAGGAGGAGGAGGAGGAGGAGGAGGAGGAGGAGGAGGAGGAGGAGGAGGAGGAGGAGGAGGAGGAGGAGGAGGAGGAGGAGGGGGAGGAGGAGGAGGAGGAGGAGGAGGAGGAGGGGAGGAGGAGGAGTAGGAGAGGAGGTGGAGGAGGAGGAGGAGGAGGAGGAGGAGGAGGAGGAGGAGGAGGAGGAGGAGGAGGAGGAGGAGGAGGAGGAGGAGAAGGAGATGCTGACGGGGCGGTGAAGGAGGCACTGAAGGAATAGTAAGCAGGTGCCAATAAAGACGCAGGCATCTGGTGGCACCTTCAGACACACGAATATCTCACTGCACCAAGACCAGGAGGAAGAGGAGGAGGAGGAGGAGGAGGAGGAGGAGGAGGAGGAGGAGGAGGAGGAGGAGGAGGAGGAGGAGGAGGAGGAGGAAGAAGAAGAAGAGGAGGAGGAGGAATGGAGTAGTGAGATAATGAGGAAGGAGAGCAAGTGGATGAATTAGTGGTGAGGTGGATGACTGGAGCTATGTTGTGTGTATGTGTGTGTGTGTGTGTGTGTAGGTGAGGATAAATTAAATATGTGTGTGTGTGTGTGTGTGTGTGTAGGAATAGATGAGAATAACCTAAATTTGGTATGTCATGAAGCAAAAAAATCAGAAAAAAGATACAAAATTCAGTCTCAATATAATATTATAAAGAAGTTACTACAAACATATATATTTACATAGCGTTGTGTAGACTGGGATAATATTATAAAGAAGTTACTACAAACATATATATTTACATAGCGTTGTGTAGACTGGGATAATATTATAAAGAAGTTACTACAAACATATATATTTACATAGCGTTGTGTAGACTGGGATAATATTATAAAGAAGTTACTACAAACATATATATTTACATAGCGTTGTGTAGACTGGGATAATATTATAAAGAAGTTACTACAAACATATATATTTACATAGCGTTGTGTAGACTGGGATAATATTATAAAGAAGTTACTACAAACATATATATTTACATAGCGTTGTGTAGACTGGGATAATATTATAAAGAAGTTACTACAAACATATATATTTACATAGCGTTGTGTAGACTGGGATAATATTATAAAGAAGTTACTACAAACATATATATTTACATAGCGTTGTGTAGACTGGGATAATATTATAAAGAAGTTACTACAAACATATATATTTACATAGCGTTGTGTAGACTGGGATAATATTATAAAGAAGTTACTACAAACATATATATTTACATAGCGTTGTGTAGACTGGGATAATATTATAAAGAAGTTACTACAAACATATATATTTACATAGCGTTGTGTAGACTGGGATAATATTATAAAGAAGTTACTACAAACATATATATTTACATAGCGTTGTGTAGACTGGGATAATATTATAAAGAAGTTACTACAAACATATATATTTACATAGCGTTGTGTAGACTGGGATAATATTATAAAGAAGTTATACTACAAACATATATATTTACATAGCGTTGTGTAGACTGGGATAATATTATAAAGAAGTTATACTACAAACATATATATTTACATAGCGTTGTGTAGACTGGGATAATATTCTTCCATTGTCTAATTACAGGGCGTGTAAGATTTAACAATGCCCGCAGGAAAAGATGAGATTTGCTCAATTCTCGACGAAAACAGATAAAATATTTACTCTGGAGGTTTACTGAGAGTTACTAGAAAATGTGTCATCTATTTTCTCTATTGAAGGAAAAGAGAAGAGAAGAGCATTTTTATATACAGGGGGAAAAATGTACATAGAAAATAAGTAGCTTTTTTATATTACAGGGGGAAAAATGTACCTAGAAAAATAAGAAGCATTTTTATATACATGGGGAAAATGTACCTAGAAAAATAAGTAGCTTTTTTATATACATGGGGAAATGTACATAGAAAAATAAGTAGCATTTTTTATATACAGGGGGAAAAATATACATAGAAAAATAAGTAGCATTTTTATATACAGGGGGAAAAAATGTACATAGAAAAATAAGTAGCTTTTTTATATACAGGGGAAAAATGTACATAGAATAATAATAAGAATAAGCCATTAACTATTAATACATTGATGGTAATAATAACATAACATTGTAAATTTGGAAATAATGATGTGTGTATGTGTGTATGGGTGTACTTACGAGGAAAAAAACCCAGTCACATAATTTACCATAACCATTCACACAGTATAACCTTAATTAACTCGGGCTTCGATATTCTTTAATTACACACACACACACACACATACACACACACACACACACACACACACACACACACACACACACACACACACACACACATCATAATAGGAAGAATGACACATAAAATTGAGCTAGTTATATCTGGCTACTGATAACACACACACACACACACACACACACACACACACACACACACACACATGGGAAAACGTATACGAAATTCGCACATAAATGCACGTGATTATTAAATTGGTCTTTCATGTTGCAATCTGGTGGTGGTCATTATTTGCACGTACAATTGGACACATGAATTCGTGGTACAGCTCAAATGAAAGATGGTCCATTTCTCCCAATATCAAGTTCCTTATAGTGCCAAATAGTAGACACCACAGGGGCAGAAGTCAGAATTGAGGATGGTGTGTGTGTGTGTGTCTGTGTCTGTGTGTGTGTGTGTGTGTGTGTGTGTGTGTGTGTGTGTGTGTGTGTGTGTGTGTTTTGTGTGTGTGTGTGTGTGTGTGTTCCTTAGTGCCAAATAGGAGACACCAGGGACAGAAGTCAGTATTGAGGATGGTAATAAAAAGCAAGTACCTGATAATTGACACTGATGGTTACTCAAATGGGACAAGAATCTTTCACCTGGGCTGTACTACCAATTCATGTGTCCAACTGTAACATAACATAACACAGGCCACACAAACCAAACCAAACACGACCATGGACAAAAATGACAATCTGGATTTATTATATTCATCGTGAGTGTATTTTTTTTATTGTTCGTTTTTTTTTTTTTTTTTTTTTTTTTTACTGCTAGATGTATACAAGTGACTGACTGCCATGTTAAAATGTTGTTGTTGTTGTTATTGTAAAGAAGAATAAAGAGGAATAAAGAGATAAAGAGGAAGAAAGCAAAATAAAGATGAATAAAAAGGAAGAGAGCAAAATAAAGAAGAATAAAGAGGAAGAGAGCAAAATAAAGAGGAATAAAGAGGAAGAAAGCAAAATAAAGAGGAAGAGAGCAAAATAAAGAGGAATAAAGAGGAGTAAAGAGGAAGAGAGCAAAATAATGAGACAAGGAAAAGCGGAACCAATTAACTCTAAGCCAAATGGATACCAAGGACTAAGAGGAAATGAAAGAGGAAGAGTAAAGAGGAGGAAGAAGAGAAGAGGAGGAAGAAGAGAAGAGGAGGAAGAAGAGAAGAGGAGGAAGAAGAGAAGAGGAAGAAGAAGAGAAGAGTAGGAGGGAGAAGAGAAGAGGAGGAAGAAGAGAAGAGGAGGAAGAAGAGAAGAGGAAGAAGAAGAGAAGAGTAGGAGGGAGAAGAGAAGAGGAGGAAGAAGAGAAGAGGAGGAAGAAGAAGAAGAGGAGGAAGAAGAGAAGAGGAGGAAGAAGAGAAGAGGAAGAAGAAGAGAAGAGGAGGAAGAAAAGAAGAGGAGGAAGAAGAGAAGAGGAGGAAGAAGAGAAGAGGAGGAAAAAGAGAAGAGGAGGAAGAAGAGAAGAGGAGGAAGAAGAGAAGGAGAAATTGAAGAAGAAGAGGAGGAAGAAGAGAAGAGGAAAAGGAGGAGGAAGAAGAGAAGAAGAAAGTGAGGAAGAAGAGAAGGAGAAAATTAGAAAGAGGAGAAGGAGAAGTAAAACGAATGAAGTAGAAAGAGATAAATTAATGAAAGGGAGTCATTACCCCTTAAATTACCCCCCCCCCTCCTCACCCCCCCCTAACCCCCCACTTCTCACCCCCCCCTCACCTCTCACCCACTGTCATATGTAGGTAATTAGTGTGAAGGGATTGTATGACAGGTGTAATAACGGGGTCTTATACGCACCCCCCTAATCCCCCCCAACCCCCAACCCCCCAACCCCCCCACTCGTGTTAATGGGGGCGATATTGTACACCCATTTTCCCCCCATTATTCCATCAGCATCAGCGTGTGTGTGTGTGTGTGTGTGTGTGTGTGTGTGTGTGTGTGTGTGTGTGTGTGTGTGTGTGTGTGTCTGTGTGTGTGTGTGTCAGATGTAGTTTTAGTCATTCTCTTGTGTCTAAGCTGTCATTATTATTATTATTATTATTATTATTATTATTATTATTATTGTGTGAGTCTGACGGTATTATACACATCTGAGTATTATCATTATTATTATTATTATTATTATTATTATTATTATTATTATTATTATTATTATTATTATTATTATTATTATTATTTTTATTATTATTTGTGTGTGTTCCTATTGAGATATATATGTGTGCTAGTTCATTTTAGATTATTTAATATATCTGAATGCTTAAGTCATAAACGAAATGAATGTGTGTGTTCTTCTATTTAATCCTACATAATACACACACACACACACACACACACACACACACACACACACACACACACACACACACACACACCATGTGGACCTGATGCTTCCTCAATTCAGAACAACTTATATAGAAACAGTATTCTGTGTATTGGACCTAAACTTTATAACCAGTTGCCACTTGAAATAAAACAAACTGAAGTAAATAAATTATATATTGTTCAAAAAACAGGTAAAAAAACACATGTTGGATATCACGTAACATTGTATGTACTTTGGTATGTTGCTGTGATCGTGTAATGTGGGTGTCTTGTTTGTATTTGGGTGTTTATGTTGTTTTGATGTGGTTGTTATGTGTAATATTTGTGTATATTGTAGGGTGTTGTTTTGAGGGTATTGACCTCTATATTTTGTTGTATAAAGTATTTACTAGGGTGATGTATTGTATGTAAATATCTAGTGATTGTAATGGAAAGAGCTCGTCAATCATGTCTGTTAAGGAGCCACGGCTCAACAGACATTTGCTTGATAATAATCTAAGATTAAATATTTATATACTTTGTATAAAGTAAGCAATAAACATTTACTTACTTACTTACTTACACACACACACACACACAGTCACACACACACACATACACACACACTGTATATACAATTTCTATATATATTGTTTCATTATTTTCTACACTAAAACACTAAACATATATATATCTGTATAAACTCTAATCTATTCGTTCCCACAGTAATATTATCATCACTTTATGTACACCTTTTATACACTGTGCTATTATTATTATTATTATTATTATCAGTATCTCCTACCCAGACTTATTTTATACCTTTCCTTTTTCACTTTACCCCTTCCCTTCCCTTACTTCATTTCTTGCCTTCCATCTCCCTTTTATTTCTTTTCCAGCCTTCCCCACCTACCTTCCTCACCTCCCTCCCCTTCCCCACCTACCTACCTCACCACCCTCCCCTTCCCCACCTACCTTCCTCACCTCCCTCCCCTTCCCCACCTACCTACATCCCTCACTCTCTTAACTTTCCCTCCCTCCCCTCCTTCCTTCCCCTTCTCATTCTCCCTCCCCCTCCCTCACATTCCTTCCTTCCTTCCCCTTCCTTATCTCATTCTCCCCCCCTCCCTCCTTCCCTCCCCTTCCCTTTCTTATCTGCGATGGTCACGTGAGGTCTCTGATAGGTGGGTGGACAATAAAATGCTTAATAGGCTCAGTAATTGTCACGCTATGATAAGAAAAGTGACAGTGAATGGCGGTGGTGGTGGTGGTGGTTTGGTTGGTCAGACTTACAGTATATATCAGTCTATGCCACTCACTATCCCACTCACTATCATATATATTCTAAAATCTCCCTTATCCTCCCCCTCACTACACCCTCACTATTTTCTTTTAACATCTTATTCTCCCCTCTCATCACCCCACTCTCACTATCATATTCTAACATCTCCCTTATCCTCCCACTCACTACACCCTCACTATTATCTTCAAACATTTTATTCTCTCCTCTCACCCCACTTTCACTATCATATTCAAACATTTTATTCTCTCCTCTCATCCCACTTTCGCTATCATATTCAAGCATTTTATTCTCCCTCTCACTATTATCTTCAAACATTTTATTCTCTCCTCTCATCCCACTTTCACTATCATCTTCAAACAGCTCCCTTATTCTCCCTCTCACTATTATCTTCTAACATCTTATTCTCTCATCTCACCACCCCACTCTCATTATCATCATCAAACATCTTATTTTCCCCCTCTCATCACACCACCACTCCACCTTATCCTACTCCTCCTCTCGTTTCCCGGTCCACTTATCACCTCATCATTCCTCCTCCCTATCTGACCACGCCCCACCCTCTCTATATCATCTTTACCCCCCCTCCTCCTCTCTCCTTCCTTCCTTAGACCCCATCATTATCATCATCATCATCACACATACATACATACACATACACACACTCTCCAATACCACACACACATACACTGTTAATAAACCGTTTATTATTATTATTATTATTATTATTATTATTATTATTATTATTATTATTATTATTATTATTATTATTATTATTATTATTATTATTGTTATTATTATTATTACACACACACTCACCAACACCACACACACACACACACACACACACACACACACACACACATACCATCATACCTCCAATCTTTTAGCAGTATGTGTGTGTGGAGGGGGGGGAAGGGGTGTGTGTGGGGGTGGGGGAGGGGGGCGATAGGGGGGCTCCTCCTCGTCACATTCCCCGGGAGAGGTGCCAGTGCCAGTTCAAAAGTGCGAAAGTGAAGTTGCTCCATTAGCGGCTCAGAAAAATACAACCCCTCCCCCCCCCCCTCTCTCTCTCCTACACCTATATACCCCATCCACCCCTCAGTCTCCTTCACACACACTCCTGCACACACACACACACACCTCCTTCTATGCACACACTCCTTCACACACACACACCTACCTCCTTGAATGCATACTATCTTACACACACACACCTCCTTCCATACACACTCTTACCCACACACACACACACACACACTCCTTCACACACACACACACAAACACAAACACACTCCTACATACATACACACACACACCTTCCATAAAGTCTTGTACAGTATGTTTTTATTTTCATTTTTTTTTAAAGTTGTAAGTAAAAATAAATGTTAGAATTAGGCTTCAATCACTTTTCATACTTTCCAATAAAATTTCCTTGTGCGTTTTTCATAATATACAATATGTTATTTTCTATCTGATTTTCTAACTGGGATACCCGGTGGGAGTGGTGGGTGGGGAGATGCCTTGTTATTTATCGATCCCTCCTCTCTCTATACCTTCATCTCCTCACTCTCTCCCTCAATCCCTCCTTCTCTCACTTCCTTCTTTCCTCACTCCCTCCTTCTCTCCTCAATACCTCACTACCTCCATCTCCTCACTGCCTCCCTCATTCTCTCCTCAATCCCTCCCATAATCCACCACCACACCTTCCTTCCTAGTATTCCCTCCCTCACTCCCTCATGCAAGCCGTCACCCCCCGCACCCCCCTGCCCCCCACCCCCTGTCACACGTCATGTCTGCATCACTTACATTTAAAAGGTCCAGGAGAGTACAAAGGCCCCCCCCCATCCCACTCCTCTTCACTCCCTCCTCAACCACTGTTCATTCCTCTTCCTCCTCCTTCCCTCCCTACAACCACACTTCTCTCCTCACTTGCCTTGTCTCACCTCTCCACACCTGTTTCCTTACCTAACCTGCCTTAATTCACCTCCCTACACCTTTTACCTCACACACACCTACATACACACACACATCTTCACACACACACACACACACACACACAATGAAAATGCTCCAGGGAATGAACGCTCTCCAACTTTTGCACCCAACCGTACATCTATATACATGACGGCATTTTTCTACCTCCAAAGTTAAGCTGCCTCTCTGAATACGAAACTTTACGAAGAGAGAGAGAAAAAAAAATAGAAGAAAAGAAGACAAAATAAATAAAATATAGCTTGCAAAAAAAGGAGAGAGAGAGAGAGAGAGAGAGAGAGAGAGAGAGAGAGAGAGAGAGAGAGAGAGAGAGAGAGAGAGAGAGAGAGAGAGAGAGAAAACACACCTTAACTCAGTTGTTGCAAGATGAAAGTCAATAACATTTTAACTCCATAAGTTTTGCAAAAGTTGCCGGTTGGTGTTGCATGGCGGGAGGTGTGTGTGTGCATGTGTGTGTGTGTGTTAGGAGACTAGTGTTTGTTTGTGTGTGTGTGTGTGTGTGTGTATGTGTGTTAGGAGACTGGTGTTTGTGTGTGTGTGTGTGTGTTAGGAGACTGGTGTTTGTGTGTGTGTGTGTGTATAGTAGGAAATTTGAGTTGTGTTTGTTTTTGTTTGTGTGTGTGTATGGTAGGAGACTGGTGGTGTGTGTGTGTTGTGTGTGTGTGTGTGGAGGTGGATGGAAGGCAGTAGGAGGCTGGGAGACTGACTGGGGGTGTTGGGGGGTGGGGGTGGGGTGGCAGGAAGGGGGATTACACACTAGAAGAGAGTGAGGAGAGAGTGAGAAGAGAGTGTGAGGAGGAGAGAGGGGGTGGGATGACAAGGGAAGAGTGAGATTGTGGTGAAAGAAGTACAAGGCCAAATTGAGGAGAGGAGTAAGTAAGGGGAGACAAGAACAAGGAGAAGGACACCAAGAGGAATACAAACTGTGTAACTATTCTACGTCTATGGTTTCTACATGTCTGAGGAAAAGGATAGTAAAGTGGAAGGCTCCTCCCCACCCACCTCTCCCTCCGGTAAAAAACGGCCTGAAAAAAGTGGTGGAAAAAACACCTGTGCAGCAGTAGAAAAAAAAACTGAACAGGAAATTTTATAGTACAGTGTGAAAAAGAATACAATTATCTATTTACATCTTAAAAAAAAAAAAAAAAAAAAAAAAAAAAAAAAATTAACGAGGCGGGTAATAAGTTAGGTTAGGTTTTGTCGTCATGTATTTATCAAGTTTAATTTTAAAAGTATCAATCGTACTGCTACTGACTACTTGTGCTGGGAGAGAGTTCCATACATTAACTATTCTGTTGAAGAAAAAATGTTTTGCTTCTTCCGATCTAAAGGCTTTTCCGATTATTTTGAACCCATTATTTCTTGTGGTTCTTTCTCGATCAATAATTACATAATCGCTTATATTGACATTGTCGAAACCATGAATCATTTTAAAAACCTCAATTAGGTCACCCCGTAGTCTACGTTTTTCTAAACTAAATAGATTGAGTTCCTTTAATCGCTCTTCGTATGACAAGGAGGGGAGGGGAAGGGAGGGGGAAGGAAAGGGGAGGGGAAGGGAGGGGGAATGGGAGGGGAAGGGAGGGGGAATGGGAGGGGAAGGGAGGGGGAATGGGATGGTGAATGGAAGGGAGGTGATGGGGAAGGAAAGGAGAAGGGAGGGGGGAGGGGGAAGGAAAGGAAAGGGAAGAGAGAGTGACAAGGGCAGCTAGCAGTGGTCGGGTGGAGGTGGATTGCTTGATGGGATGGGAGGGGGGGGGGCAGGAGGGAGTGTGGTGGTGGGGGCAGTAATATGACACGGGAGTAACACGGTGTGACAAAGTGGACTGGGATGGAGGGACAGGCAACTAGGCGTGACGGGGTCCCTTCCTCTCCTCTCCTCTCCCCTCCCCCCCTCCCCTCCCCTCCTCTCCTTTCCTCTCCGCTCCCCTCCTCTCCTCTCCTCTCTCCTCCTCTCCTCCTCCCTCTCGTCCATGACAAGGTGACCTCCCTCTTCCTCCTCTCTCTTTCCAGTTCTCCTTCTCCACTACTTTTCTTTTCTCCCTCCTCTCCTCTCCTCTCCTCTCCACAAGCTGATCTCCCTCTTGCTGTGCCTCTCTCTTTCCCCCTCTTCTCCTCCTCCTCCACCTCATTTCCTTTCCCCCCCTCCTCCTCCACCTATTTTATTACCATCCCCTCCTCTACCACCTCATTTTATTTCCCACCCTCCTCCTCCTCCACCACCTATTTTCCTTTCCTCCAATCCTCCTACACCACCACCACCACCACCTCCACCAGTGCCAGAGTTCCCAGCTAGTCCCCCCCACCACTCCCCACACCCACCATTCCAGCAGCGAGAGGCCTGACGCAGCACTGGAGAGGCACACCAAACTTTAAAAGAATATCTGGTTCTGGATTTCACTTGTAAGGCGAAGTCCAGTCAGTGGCAAGCGAGGACACGGGGCAGGGATCATTCTATTTATATTATTCTTTTGTTTTGTTTTGTTTTGTTTGTTATCATTATATTTCCACCTATCTATCTATCTGTCTGTCTACCTATATAATTAATTATTTTGTTATCATTATCTTTCCACCTATCTATCTATCTGTCTGTCTACCTATATAATTAATTATTTTGTTATCATTATCTTTCCACCTATCTATCTATCTGTCTGTCTACCTATATAATTAATTATTTTGTTGTACATCTGTCCATCAACTGATCTATTTATGTATCTATTTATTTATCACTTATTTTCACTAACTATCTTTATGACTCGCCTACCTATAAAAGTCGATTGAGTTATGTTCACGATATATCTGTCTAAAAGAGTGACGGTAATCAAATGACTCTAATCTAATGGTCAAAGAACTCACCTCAAATTCAATTTCTTAGAAGGGAGAGAAGATGGAAGAAAGAGGAGGGAAGGGGGAAGGGAAATTGTGGTAGAAAGGGAGGGAGGAAAAGAAGAGATTGAAAAGGGAGGAGGAGGGATTATAGGATGGAGGATAGGAGGGAAGAGAGGAAGGGAAAGTAGGAGGAGGAGGATATGAGTGGGAATAGGAAGGGGAAAGTAGGCGGAGGAGGATATGAGTGGGGATAGGAAGGCAAGATAGAGTTGAGTTGTGTTGTGTTGGGTAGAGTAGGGTTGTGTTGTGTTGTGTAGAGTAGGGTCGGGTTGTGTTGTGTTGTGTTGTGCTGGGATGGGTTGTGTTGTGTTGGGTAGAGTAGGGTTGTGTTGTGTTGTGTTGTGTAGGGAGGGGTCGTGTTGTGTTGTGTTGTGTAGGGCTGGGAGGGGTCGGGTTGTGTTGTGTAGGGTAGGGTAGGGTAGGGTAGGGTAGGGTAGAGTTAGGTAGGGTCAGGAAGGATGGATAATAGGGAAGCAAGGCAGAGAGTAAGGTCACAGTTCTTCAGGGGGTAAGGGAAGGGGTAGAAGAGGAGTGATTAAAGGGGGTATCATATCTGTCGCCTATAGTTCGTGTGTACTGAGGGAGGCGACCTGGGGGGGGGGGACTGGGGGGGGGGCTTGGGGGCTGGGGGGGGGCTCAGAACAGATTACGAGGGGCCAAGTTAGAGGAGAAGAAATAGAAAGGAGAGGGTCGGGACGGGGAGGGGATGGGATTGGGAGAAGAGGAGAAGAATTGGGAAAAGAGAGGGATTGGGAGAAGAGGAGAGGGGTTAAGAGAAGAGAGAGGGATTGGGAGAAGAGGAGAGAGGTTGGGAGAAAAGAGGAGAGGGATTGGGAGAAGAGGAGAGAGGTTGGGAGAAGAGGAGAGAGGTTGGGAGAAGAGGAGAGAGGTTGGGAGAAGAGGAGAGGGGTTGGGAGAAGAGGAGAGAGGTTGGGAGAAGAGGAGAAGTGGTACAGAGAAGAAGAGAAGTGGTTGGGAGAAGAGGAGAGGGATTGAGAGAAGAGGAGAGGGATTGAGAGAAGAGATAGGGGATGGGAGAAGAGGGTAGTGGTATAGAGAAGAGGGTAGCGAGGGGAGTGGTAAGGGGACCTGGTATAATTATAGGGGGCCAGTAAGGGGGTCGACATTGGACACAACTTTCTGTGATCTACGAGAAACGACAGGCGTTATTTCAAGTACATTATTAAATATGGTAAACATAATGATTAACACGTACCATACCTATGATAAAGCAGGAACAAACTTTTTATTAAGGTTGGGGGAAGAACAAACTTTTAAATGCAAAAATCTTTTCCCAGGAAGCTTAAAGCATCTTTTAACTGATGTGAATATGTTTTTTTTTTTTTTCGTAAAGTTGGTTGGCTGAGAGCTTTCTACGAGTGAAGCAGCAGAACATATCCTTTTCGCGCGAAGGATACCAAATTTTCACTCGAGTCAAAATCCCGAGGAATAAGCTCTCACGAACCGGACAGGCTGCCACTCCAACCTTCCCTCCCTCCCTCCCTCTCTTCCCTTCCCTTCTCCTTCCTCCTTTACAACATCTCTTCCTCCCTCCTTCCCTTCCTTTACCTTCCCACCTCCTTCTTCCTCTCCAACATCTCTTCCTCCCCCTCTCCCTTCCCAACTCTCTCCCTCCCACCTCTTTCCTCCACTTCCCCCCTCCCGTTCTTTCCTTTTTCATTTGATTTCTTCATTTCTTCCAATATTCCTGATCCCATTCATCCCTCGAACCCTTCCTGAACCCTTCCTTCTTCATTTCCGACCCATTCTTCCTCCCTCCTTATCTCTTTCTCCTATCTCCATCTGAACCCCTTCCTTCCTATAGCTCTCTCCCTTTCCTTTCCCTCACTCACCCCCATCCCTCAATTTTCCTTGCCCTCCTTCTCTCACATCCTTGTCCCTGTCCTTCTCCTTCCTCCTCTGACATGGAAGAAGATCCGGAAGAAACCTTGATTTCTCTCTCCTCTCCTCACACTCACTCTCATCCAGACTTCTTCACTGATTCACACGCCTTCAACTTGACATTTCCAATCTATCCATCCATCCATCCATCCATCCATCCATCTATTCACACTCACTCTTTCCCCCCAACCTGCTAACTCTGAGCTTCTCTATCTATTCACACTCACTCTTCCCCCCACCCTGTTAACTCTGTCCATTCATCCATTCACACACTCTTCCTCTAACCTGTTAACTCCTGGCTCTTGCGTTCCTTCATCCATCCCTTCACACTCCAATCTTCCTCCAGTTTCATTCTTGTGATTTCTAGTTTAGTGAATATGGAGTTGACTCGTTTGGCTGATAATTAGATTTAAACTCAATGACTCCTGAAGGTTTTTTTTTTTAATCTGCTTACAACACCATCAAAACAGGGTCGAGGCGAGGCAATAGGAAGTTTGTATTAAGTAAGGGACCCTGTGATGTAGTAGACAAAAAAATTGGAGATAAATGAGTCCTTCAAATCTTGCCACGAAACACCAAATCAAATCAAATACTTAATACTTAATCAAAGGATCTTGTTTCGTGGCATAGGCAGGAGGAATCAAAAGCCACCAGGTCTTATACACGACTTAACAGGGTTCCTTAAGCTATTTCTACTTTATAAATCTTCGGGGTTAATTGGTTATTCTTGTGCTTAACTGATTTTTCTCACGATCTTCTTTCTTATCTGTAAACATAAACAGAGAGAGAAAAAAAAAGGGGGAGGTTAGCTTTTTAAAATATCGATGTGTACGGACCACAAGAACGAAAGAACGACACTGTAATATAGAACACAAGGGTTTTACAAGATCGAAGTGCGTGACCCTCCCTGCTTGGCTATTCTCGGACGCGGGTGTATGGCGTGGTCGGTCGGTCGGTCGGTAGGTCGGTCGTGCTGGGAGAAAGAGAGAGGCTCAAGTCGGACTCTTAAATATACAATTGAGGCGCTGTGACACGCACGACACGAACACTGCCAGTCACCAGGGGCACCAGAGAGGGGAGAGGGACAGGAAGATTTCGATGAGCGAGGATGATAGAAGTTGTAGTGGTGTTGTGGTGTGTTGTGTTGTGGTGAGATGTGGTCGGAGTGGAATGGGACGAGTGAGACGAGAGAGGATGATAGAAGTTGTAGTGGTGGTGTGTTGTGTTGTGTGTGTTGTGGTGAGATGTGGTCGTGATGGGACGGGATGGGTGCATGAGTTGAGATGGGATTGTTGAAGGAAGGTGCATGGGTGAAACGAGGAGTACCATACAATGTTCTAAGGTATACAACTTTTCTGTCACACACACACACACATGGAGGTAAGATCTATCCCATCTCCACACACACACACATGGAGGTAAGATCTATCCCCTCTCCACACACACACACATGGAGGTAAGATCTATCCCATCTCCACACACACACACACACACACACACACAACATGGACAAGAGAGGACCTTAGCGACCCATTCCACACCTGGACAAAAACACACACACCAGCATGAAACAGTTTGCGTGCTCCATAAATAATTTTTAAGCGCGTCGCCAACCAACTCACATTATTTATTTTTCTCTTTCTCTGCTTGACGTTTCTTTGAGTCGGTCTGGGAGTGAAATACAGAATGGTTTGGTTGGTATTTGTGGTGTCATTTCGGATTTCTTATTATGGCCACCTTTATCAGGATTTTTACTTGTTTTTGGGATTGTGTAGGTGTCTATGTCTCTCTATGTCTGTCTGTCTGTCTGTCTGTCTGTCTGTCTGTCTGTCTGTCTGTCTGTCTGTCTTCTTCTTTTTCCTTCTTCTTCTTTTTCCTTCTTCTTCTTTTTCCTTCTTCTTCTTTTTCCTTCTTCTTCTTTTTCCTTCTTCTTCTTTTTCCTTCTTCTTCCTTCTTCCTTCTTCTTCTTTTTCCTTCTTCTTCTTTTTCCTTCTTCTTCTTTTTCCTTCTTCTTCCTTCTTCCTTCTTCTTCCTTCTTCCTTCTTCTTCCTTCTTCCTTCTTCTTCCTTCTTCCTTCTTCTTCCTTCTTCCTTCTTCTTCCTTCTTCCTTCTTCTTCTTCTTCTTCCTTCTTCTTCTTCCTTCTTCTTCCTTCTTCCTTCTTCCTTCTTCCTTCTTCCTTCTTCTTCCTTCTTCCTTCTTCTTCCTTCTTCTTCTTTTTCCTTCTTCTTCTTTTTCCTTCTTCTTCTTTTTCCTTCTTCTTTTTCCTTCTTCTTCTTTTTCCTTCTTCTTCTTTTTCCTTCTTCTTTTTCCTTCTTCTTCTTTTTCCTTCTTCTTCTTTTTCCTTCTTCTTCTTTTTCCTTCTTCTTCTTTTTCCTTCTTCTTCTTTTTCCTTCTTCTTCTTTTTCCTTCTTCTTTTTCCTTCTTCTTCTTTTTCCTTCTTCTTCTTTTTCCTTCTTCTTCCTTCTTCCTTCTTCTTCCTTCTTCCTTCTTCTTCTTTTTCCTTCTTCTTCTTTTTCCTTCTTCTTCTTTTTCCTTCTTCTTCTTTTTCCTTCTTCTTCCTTCTTCCTTCTTCTTCCTTCTTCCTTCTTCTTCCTTCTTCCTTCTTCTTCCTTCTTCTTCCTTCTTCTTCCTTCTTCCTTCTTCTTCCTTCTTCCTTCTTCCTTCTTCTTCTTTTTCCTTCTTCTTCCTTCTTCCTTCTTCTTCTTTTTCCTTCTTCTTCTTTTTCCTTCTTCTTCTTTTTCCTTCTTCTTCTTTTTCCTTCTTCTTCTTTTTCCTTCTTCTTCTTTTTCCTTCTTCTTCTTTTTCCTTCTTCTTCTTTTTCCTTCTTCTTCTTTTCCTTCTTCTTCTTTTTCCTTCTTCTTCCTTCTTCCTTCTTCCTTCTTCTTCCTTCTTCCTTCTTCCTTCTTCTTCCTTCTTCCTTCTTCTTCCTTCTTCCTTCTTCTTCTTTTCCTTCTTCTTCTTTTTCCTTCTTCTTCTTTTTCCTTCTTCTTCTTTTTCCTTCTTCTTCTTTTTCCTTCTTCTTCTTTTCCTTCTTCTTCTTTTTCCTTCTTCGTTTCCTTCTTCTTCGTTTTCCTTCTTCTTTTCCTTCTTCTTCGTTTTCCTTCTTCTTCGTTTTCCTTCTTCTTCTTTTTCCTTCTTCTTCTTTTTCCTTCTTCTTCTTTTCCTTCTTCTTCTTTTTCCTTCTTCTTCTTTTTCCTTCTTCTTCTTTTTCCTTCTTCTTCTTTTTCCTTCTTCTTCTTTTCCTTCTTCTTCTTTTTCCTTCTTCTTCTTTTTCCTTCTTCTTCGTTTTCCTTCTTCTTCTTTTTCCTTCTTCTTCTTTTTCCTTCTTCTTCTTTTTCCTTCTTCTTCTTTTTCCTTCTTCTTCTTTTTCCTTCTTCTTCCTTCTTCCTTCTTCTTCTTTTTCCTTCTTCTTCTTTTTCCTTCTTCTTCCTTCTTCCTTCTTCTTCCTTCTTCCTTCTTCCTTCTTCTTCCTTCTCTTCCTTCTTCCTTCTTCTTCCTTCTTCCTTCTTCTTCCTTCTTCCTTCTTCTTCCTTCTTCCTTCTTCTTCCTTCTTCCTTCTTCTTCTTTCTTCCTTCTTCTTCCTTCTTCCTTCTTCCTTCTTCCTTCTTCCTTCTTCTTCCTTCTTCTTCCTTCTTCTTCTTTTTCCTTCTTCTTCTTTTTCCTTCTTCTTCTTTTTCCTTCTTCTTCTTTTTCCTTCTTCTTCTTTTTCCTTCTTCTTCTTTTTCCTTCTTCTTCTTTTTCCTTCTTCTTCTTTTTCCTTCTTCTTCTTTTTCCTTCTTCTTCTTTTTCCTTCTTCTTTTTCCTTCTTCTTCTTTTTCCTTCTTGTTCCTTCTTCCTTCTTCTTCCTTCTTCCTTCTTCTTCTTTTTCCTTCTTCTTCTTTTTCCTTCTTCTTCTTTTTCCTTCTTCTTCTTTTTCCTTCTTCTTTTTCCTTCTTCTTCTTTTCCTTCTTCTTCTTTTTCCTTCTTCTTCTTTTTCCTTCTTCTTCTTTTTCCTTCTTCTTCTTTTTCCTTCTTCTTCTTTTTCCTTCTTCTTTTTCCTTCTTCTTCTTTTTCCTTCTTCTTCTTTTTCCTTCTTCTTCTTTTTCCTTCTTCTTCTTTTCCTTCTTCTTCTTTTCCTTCTTCTTCTTTTTCCTTCTTCTTCTTTTTCCTTCTTCTTTTTCCTTCTTCTTTTTCCTTCTTCTTCTTTTTCCTTCTTCTTCCTTCTTTTTCCTTCTTCTTCCTTCTTCCTTCTTCTTCCTTCTTCCTTCTTCTTCCTTCTTCCTTCTTCTTCCTTCTTCCTTCTTCTTCCTTCTTCCTTCTTTTTCTTTTTCCTTCTTCTTCTTTTTCCTTCTTCTTCTTTTTCCTTCTTCTTCTTTTTCCTTCTTCTTCTTTTTCTCTTCTTCCTTCTTCCTTCTTCCTTCTTCTTCCTTCTTCCTTCTTCTTCCTTCTTCCTTCTTCTTCCTTCTTCTTCTTCCTTCTTCCTTCTTCTTCTTTTTCCTTCTTCTTCTTTTTCCTTCTTCTTCTTTTTCCTTCTTCTTCTTTTCCTTCTTCTTCTTTTTCCTTCTTCTTCTTTTTCCTTCTTCTTCTTTTTCCTTCTTCTTCTTTTTCCTTCTTCTTCTTTTTCCTTCTTCTTCTTTTTCCTTCTTCTTCTTTTTCCTTCTTCTTCTTTTTCCTTCTTCTTCTTTTTCCTTCTTCTTCTTTTTCCTTCTCTTCTTTTTCCTTTTTCTTTTTTTTTTTTCTTTTTTTTTTCTTCTTTTTCCTTCTTCTTCTTTTTCCTTCTTCTTCTTTTTCCTTCTTCTTCTTTTTCCTTCTTCTTCTTTTTCCTTCTTCTTCTTTTCCTTCTTCTTCCTTCTTCTTCTTCTTTTTCCTTCTTCTTCTTTTCCTTCTTCTTCTTCCTTCTTCTTCCTTCTTCCTTCTTCTTTCTTCTTCCTTCTTCCTTCTTCTTCCTTCTTCCTTCTTCTTCCTTCTTCCTTCTTCTTCTTTCTTCCTTCTTCTTCCTTCTTCTTCTTTCTTCCTTCTTCTTCCTTCTTCCTTCTTCCTTCTTCTTCTTTTTCCTTCTTCCTTCTTCTTCTTTTCCTTCTTCCTTCTTCTTCTTTTTCCTTCTTCTTCTTTTCCTTCTTCTTCTTTTCCTTCTTCTTCTTTTTCCTTCTTCTTCTTTTTCCTTCTTCTTTTTCCTTCTTCTTCTTTTTCCTTCTTCTTCTTTTTCCTTCTTCTTCTTTTTCCTTCTTCTTCTTTTTCCTTCTTCTTCTTTTTCCTTCTTCTTCTTTTTCTTCTTCTTCTTTTTCCTTCTTCTTCTTTTTCCTTCTTCTTCTTTTTCCTTCTTCTTTTTCCTTCTTCTTCTTTTTCCTTCTTCTTCTTTTTCCTTCTTCTTCTTTTCCTTCTTCTTCTTTTTCCTTCTTCTTCTTTTTCCTTCTTCTTCTTTTTCCTTCTTCTTCTTTTTCCTTCTTCTTCTTTTTCCTTCTTCTTCTTTTTCCTTCTTCTTCTTTTTCCTTCTTCTTCTTTTTCCTTCTTCTTCTTTTTCCTTCTTCTTCTTTTTCCTTCTTCTTCTTTTTCCTTCTTCTTCTTTTTCCTTCTCTTCTTTTCCTTCTTCTTCTTTTCCTTCTTCTTCTTTTCCTTCTTCTTCTTTTTCCTTCTTCTTCTTTTACCTTCTTCTTCCTTCTTCCTTCTTCTTCCTTCTTCTTCCTTCTTCCTTCTTCTTCCTTCTTCCTTCTTCTTCCTTCTTCCTTCTTCTTCTTTCTTCCTTCTTCTTCCTTCTTCCTTCTTCCTTCTTCTTCTTTTCCTTCTTCTTCCTTCTTCTTCTTTTTCCTTCTTCTTCTTTTTCCTTCTTCTTCTTTTTCCTTCTTCTTCTTTTTCCTTCTTCTTCTTCCTTCTTCTTCTTTTTCCTTCTTCTTCTTTTTCCTTCTTCTTCTTTTCCTTCTTCTTCTTTTTCCTTCTTCTTCTTTTCCTTCTTCTTCTTTTTCCTTCTTCTTCTTTTTCCTTCTTCTTCTTTTTCCTTCTTCTTCTTTTTCCTTCTTCTTTTCCTTCTTCTTCTTTTCCTTCTTCTTCCTTCTTCCTTCTTCTTCCTTCTTCCTTCTTCTTCTTTTCCTTCTTCTTCTTTTTCCTTCTTCTTCTTTTCCTTCTTCTTCCTTCTTCCTTCTTCCTTCTTCCTTCTTCTTCTTCTTCTTCCTTCTTCTTCCTTCTTCCTTCTCCTTCTTCTTCTTCTTCTTCCTTCTTCATTCTTCCTTCTTCCTTCTTTTCCTTCTTCTTCTTCTTCTTTTCCTTCTTCTTCTTTTCCTTCTTCTTCTTTTCCTTCTTCTTCGTTTTCCTTCTTCTTCTTTTTCCTTCTTCTTCTTTTCCTTCTTCTTCTTTTCCTTCTTCTTCTTTTTCCTTCTTCTTCTTTTTCCTTCTTCTTCTTTTTCCTTCTTCTTCTTTTTCCTTCTTCTTCTTTTTCCTTCTTCTTCTTTTCCTTCTTCTTCTTTTTCCTTCTTCTTCTTTTTCCTTCTTCTTCTTTTTCCTTCTTCTTCTTTTTCCTTCTTCTTCTTTTCCTTCTTCTTCTTTTTCCTTCTTCTTCTTTTTCCTTCTTCTTCTTTTTCCTTCTTCTTCTTCTTCCTTCTTCTTCCTTCTTCCTTCTTCTTCCTTCTTCCTTCTTCTTCTTTTCCTTCTTCTTCTTTTCCTTCTTCTTCTTTTTCCTTCTTCTTCCTTCTTCCTTCTTCTTCCTTCTTCCTTCTTCTTCTTCTTCCTTCTTCCTTCTTCTTCCTTCTTCCTTCTTCTTCCTTCTTCCTTCTTCTTCTTCCTTCTTCCTTCTTCTTCCTTCTTCTTCCTTCTTCTTCTTTTTCCTTGTTCTTCTTCTTCCTTCTTCTTCTTTTTCCTTCTTCTTCTTTTCCTTCTTCTTCTTTTTCCTTCTTCTTCTTTTCCTTCTTCTTCTTTTTCCTTCTTCTTCTTTTTCCTTCTTCTTCTTTTTCCTTCTTCTTCTTTTTCCTTCTTCTTCTTTTCCTTCTTCTTCCTTCTTCCTTCTTCTTCTTTTTCCTTCTTCTTCTTTTTCCTTCTTCTTCTTTTTCCTTCTTCTTCCTTCTTCCTTCTTCTTCCTTCTTCTTCCTTCTTCCTTCTTCTTCCTTCTTCCTTCTTCCTTCTTCCTTCTTCTTCTTCCTTCTTCTTCCTTCTTCCTTCTTTTTCCTTCTTCTTCCTTCTTCCTTCTTCTTCTTTTCCTTCTTCTTCTTTTCCTTCTTCTTCTTTTTCCTTCTTCTTCTTTTCCTTCTTCTTTTCTTCTTCTTCTTTTCCTTCTTCTTCTTTTTCCTTCTTCTTCTTTTCCTTCTTCTTCTTTTCCTTCTTCTTCTTTTTCCTTCTTCTTCTTTTCCTTCTTCTTCTTTTCCTTCTTCTTCTTTTTCCTTCTTCTTCTTTTCCTTCTTCTTCTTTTTCCTTCTTCTTCTTTTTCCTTCTTCTTCTTTTTCCTTCTTCTTCTTTTCCTTCTTCTTCTTCTTCCTTCTTCTTCTTTTTCCTTCTTCTTCTTTTTCCTTCTTCTTCTTTTTCCTTCTTCTTCTTTTCCTTCTTCTTCCTTCTTCCTTCTTCTTCCTTCTTCTTCCTTCTTCTTCTTCCTTCTTCTTCCTTCTTCTTCTTTCTTCCTTCTTCTCCTTCTTCTTCTTCTTCTTCTTTTCTTCCTTCTTCTTCCTTCTTCTTCTTCCTTCTTCTTCTTCCTTCTTCCTTCTTCTTCTTTTTCCTTCTTCCTTCTTCTTCTTTTTCCTTCGTCCTTCTTCTTCTTTTCCTTCTTCTTCTTTTTCCTTCTTCTTCTTTTTCCTTCTTCTTCTTTTTCCTTCTTCTTCTTTTCCTTCTTCTTTTTCCTTCTTCTTCTTTTTCCTTCTTCTTCTTTTCCTTCTTCTTCTTTTTCCTTCTTCTTCTTTTTCCTTCTTCTTCTTTTTCCTTCTTCTTCTTTTTCCTTCTTCTTCTTTTCCTTCTTCTTCCTTCTTCCTTCTTCTTCTTTTTCCTTCTTCTTCTTTTTCTTCTTCTTCTTTTTCCTTCTTCTTCTTCTTCCTTCTTCTTCCTTCTTCCTTCTTCTTCCTTCTTCCTTCTTCTTCCTTCTTCCTTCTTCTTCCTTCTTCCTTCTTCTCTTCTTCCTTCTTCTTCTTCTTCCTTCTTCTTCCTTCTTCCTTCTTCTTCTTCTTCCTTCTTCTTCTTCCTTCTTCTTCTTTCCTTCTTCTTCTTTTCCTTCTTCTTCTTTCTTCTTCTTTTCCTTCTTCCTTCTTCTTCTTCTTCTTTTTCCTTCTCTTCTTTTCCTTCTTCTTCTTTTCCTTCTTCTTCTTTTCCTTCTTCTTCTTTCCTTCTTCCTTCTTCTTCTTCCTTCTTCTTCTTCTTTTCCTTCTTCTTCTTTCTTCTTCTTCCTTCTTTCCTTCTTCTTCTTCTTCCTTCTTCCTTCTTCTTCCTTCTTCCTTCTTCTTCCTTCTTCCTTCTTCTTCCTTCTTCTTCTTCTTCTTCTTCTTTTTCCTTCTTCTTCTTTTCCTTCTTCTTCTTCTTCCTTCTTCTTCTTTTTCCTTCTTCTTCTTTTTCCTTCTTCTCTTTTCCTTCTTCTTCTTTTTCCTTCTTCTTCTTTTCTTTCTTCTTTTCCTTCTTCTTTTCCTTCTTCTTCTTTTCCTTCTTCTTCTTCTTCCTTCTTCTTCTTTTTCCTTCTTCTTCTTTTCCTTCTTCTTCTTTTTCCTTCTTCTTCCTTCTTCCTTCTTCTTCTTCTTCCTTCTTCCTTCTTCTTCTTCTTCCTTCTTTCCTTCTTCTTCCTTCTTCTTCTTCTTCTTCCTTCTTCTTCCTTCTTCCTTCTTCTTCCTTCTTCCTTCTTCTTCTTTTTCCTTCTTCTTCTTTTCCTTCTTCTTCTTTTTCCTTCTTCTTCTTTTCCTTCTTCTTCTTCTTCCTTCTTCCTTCTTCTTTTTCCTTCTTCTTCTTTTTCCTTCTTCTTCTTTTTCCTTCTTCTTCTTTTTCCTTCTTCTTCTTTTCCTTCTTCTTCTTTTTCCTTCTTCTTCTTTTTCCTTCTTCTTCTTTTCCTTCTTCTTCTTTTTCCTTCTTCTTCTTTTTCCTTCTTCTTCTTTTTCCTTCTTCTTCTTTTTCCTCTTCTTCTTCTTCTTCCTTCTTCTTCTTTTCCTTCTTCTTCTTTTCCTTCTTCTTCTTTTTCCTTCTTCTTCTTTTTCCTTCTTCTTCTTTTTCCTTCTTCTTCTTTTTCCTTCTTCTTCTTTCCTTCTTCTTCTTCTTCCTTCTTCTTCCTTCTTCCTTCTTCTTCTTCTTCCTTCTTCCTTCTTTTCCTTCTTCTTCTTTTTCCTTCTTCTTCTTCTTCCTTCTTCTTCTTTTTCCTTCTTCTTCCTTCTTCGTCTTCTTCTTCTTCCTTCTTCTTCTTCTTCTTCTTCCTTCTTCTTCTTTTTCCTTCTTCTTCTTTTTCCTTCTTCTTCTTTTCCTTCTTCTTCTTTTCCTTCTTCTTCTTCCTTCTTCTTCTTTTTCCTTCTTCTTCCTTTTTCCTTCTTCTTCTTTTTCCTTCTTCTTCTTTTCCTTCTTCTTCTTTTCCTTCTTCTTCTTTTTCCTTCTTCTTCTTTTTCCTTCTTCTTCTTTTTCCTTCTTCTTCTTTTTCCTTCTTCTTCTTTTTCCTTCTTCTTCTTTTTCCTTCTTCTTCTTTTTCCTTCTTCTTCTTTTTCCTTCTTCTTCTTTTCCTTCTTCTTCTTTTTCCTCTTCTTCTTTTTCCTTCTCTTCTTTTTCCTTCTTCTTCTTTTTCCTTCTTCTTCTTTTTCCTTCTTCTTCTTTTCCTTCTTCTTCTTTTCCTTCTTCTTCTTTTTCCTTCTTCTTCTTTTCCTTCTTCTTCTTTTTCCTTCTTCTTCTTTTTCCTTCTTCTTCTTTTTCCTTCTTCTTCTTTTCCTTCTTCTTCTTTTCCTTCTTCTTCCTTCTTCCTTCTTCTTTCCTTCTTCTTCTTCTTCCTTCTTCTTCTTCTTCCTTCTTCCTTCTTCTTCCTTCTTCCTTCTTCTTCCTTCTTCTTCTTCTTTCCTTCTTCCTTCTTCTTCTTTCCTTCTTCTTCTTCTTCCTTCTTCTTCCTTCTTCCTTCTTCTTCTTTTCCTTCTTCTTCTTTTCCTTCTTCTTCTTTTTCCTTCTTCTTCTTTTCCTTCTTCTTCTTTTCCTTCTTCTTCTTTTTCCTTCTTCTTCTTTTTCCTTCTTCTTCTTTTCCTTCTTCTTCTTCTTCCTTCTCTTCTTCTTCTTTTCCTTCTTCTTCTTTTTCCTTCTTCTTCTTTTCCTTCTTCTTCTTTTTCCTTCTTCTTCCTTCTTCCTTCTTCTTCCTTCTTCCTTCTTCTTCTTCTTCCTTCTTCTTCTTCTTCTTCCTTCTTCCTTCTTCTTCCTTCTTCCTTCTTTTCCTTCTTCTTCCTTCTTCCTTCTTCTTCCTTCTTCCTTCTTCTTCTTTTTCCTTCTTCTTCTTTTTCCTTCTTCTTCTTTTTCCTTCTTCTTCTTTTTCCTTCTTCTTCTTTTTCCTTCTTCTCTTTTTCTTCTTCTTCTTTTTCCTTCTTCTTCCTCTTCTTCCTTCTTCTTCCTTCTTCCTTCTTCCTTCTTCTTCCTTCTTCCTTCTTCTTCCTTCTTCCTTCTTCTTCTTCTTCCTTCTTCTTCCTTCTTCCTTCTTCTTCCTTCTTCCTTCTTCTTCTTTTCCTTCTTCTTCCTTCTTCCTTCTTCTTCTTTTCCTTCTTCCTTCTTCTTCC
>JAWZYT010007388.1:0-27851 GCA_034508575.1 Petrolisthes manimaculis | reverse complement strand
TTTTCGAAACAGTCTTCAACTACGAGGGAGGGAGGGAGGGGGTTGAGTGAGCACTCACTCTCACACTCACTCACTCATTCACTCATTCACTCATTCACATCACTCTCTCTCTCTCTCTCTCTCTCTCTCTCTCTCTCTCTCTCTCTCTCTCTCTTTCTCTCTCTCTCTCTCCTGCAAGACACCTGAGCCATCACTAGCGTCCAATTAGCATCCTGGCCGGGAGTGGTATTCATGTTTATGGAGGTGATGAGCAAACTAGATGCCAGCCATTGAACTTGGAGTCTCAGTGGATTACCAGCCAATTAGAGTGACGAGTGCAGAGAGTGAATGAGCCAATCAGACCTTACAGCATGGCAATTCGACCAATGAGAGAGGATCACCCTTTATACGAGCGGCCGTCAGCACAGAGGAGGTTCCTGCCTTTGAGTGCGATTTTGTCTAGTCCTCCGCTAATTATGTCCCTCAAGCCAACTCGAACCCGTGAGTCTTAGTAAATGGTGGTGACATCTCTCATCGAGTCAAGGCCAAGGAAGCACTTCAGACGGAGGTAAGGAGCATCATCATAGTAATAATAACGAGTGGTATGTTGTTGTTGTTGTTGTTGTTGATGATGGTGTTGGTGGTGTATGTAGCTTGATTGGTGTTTATTTTTTATATGAATATATGTTTTTCTTAGAGTGAGAATGGTAAGAACCAGACGCACGTATTAGCTCCAGGGAAAATTGTGTATGGAGGAGGAGGAGGGGCTGCATGTTATCATCTGTATCACAGTGTATCTCTCTTCACCTAATGTCCTGAAATACACACATCAGGTCTTGGAGTTCTGCGAAGTCTTTCCTCCTCCCTCTCCTGTTAACACGAATTTACACTATCATGGAAATATCTTGATTTATACACCATGCAGGTTACTACATCACATAATTATATCGGTTATGATGTGAGAGTGGGAATGTGATAGTTACGATTTAATTAATAAGCAAAGGCATATATAGGCTGTACAGTAGGAAAGAAAGTAAAGTGAATAAATAGGTGAACAAGCTTACTAACTTTATTAGTGTGTGTGGACGATCTTTGTTAATTAGAATAATACTCAGAAGGATGAACGACGGTGAGGGAGTGTGTTAGAATGTCAACGGTGATAATGAAGGGAAGATTAAGTTAGTGAAAGTACAGGATCCATGTAGGAGAAAGAATTATTTATAAATGGTGTGTGTGTGTGTATGTGTGTGCATTCATGAGTATTTTTTCTGTGCGGATTGATTTGTGTGTTTGTGTGTGTGTGTGTATGTGTGTGTGTGTGTGTGTGTGTGTGTGTGTGTGTGTGTGTGTGTGTGTGTGTGTGTGTGTGTGTGTGTGTGTAGAATAGGGACTATAGTTGCTGGTGAAAGTGAGGAAGACTGACAGAACAATACGAGTGAAAGGGCTGGCCAGAAGTTGATTGATAGCGAGCAATGGGATGACTGAAGGGGTGAGTGAGAGGCTGTGAAACACTCTATATTTATACCCAGTTCGTTCCTGAATGAATTTGAAGGAGAGTAATGTACGTTGATACATGTTTGTGAATGTTTGAAAATTTTCTCGTCTCATTAAAGAGTACCGGGACTTAATATATAGCATAAATATATCCTTTTCGAGTATCTAATTCATCCCCAAGTGGTGCAGGGAATGAATAAGTAGTTGGACAGGGGAAACTAATGAATGAGTCCACGCCTCGGCTACTGATGACCATGTAGTAGTGTTCTAGATCCACAATGTCCCCAGATTATCAGAATTGTAATGTGCAATGTCCATTCGCTCGGGTAACTAACTATAACAGGATTAGCACATGATCAAACTCTATGTATTCAATCTTAGAAACAAGAAATATACAATGATTTAAGATAGTTATAATTGCTTTCTCAACTTATATGCCCTGCCCTTTCCTATCCTTCTTTATCCTATCTTACCTCTCCCTGCCTTGCCTTACCTTACCTTTCCCTGCCCTGCCCTGCCATGCCTTGCCTTTCTCTGCCCTGCCCTGCCCTGCCTTGCCTTACCTTATCTTGCCTTACCCTTCCCTGCCCTTCCCTACCCTCCACTCTGCGTCCATCAAACAGTGTTGCCCGCTGTGACCGTCAACATCTGTCTTCATACACGTCCGGGTAATAGATGACCACCTGCCAATACAACCCGACCCCATCACTAATGCATCTCACCCCACAGTGCACAAATCCATGTCTTCAGTCACACATACAGTATACACACATGTTCACGTATATATACACATCCACATGTGCGAGCGTATATATACACATACACACACACATCCACACATGCTCGCGTATATATACACATACACACACACATGCTCACATCCACACACATATCCACACAAGCAAGCTAACACATACATAATTCGCACACAAGCAATTCGTAAATCCACATATATACTAACAGACTGCACTACACACACACACACACAAATCACAAACACACGCTTACATAAACTCGCGTCAGACAGCCTCACTTATTAAGAGAAATTAACGAATCCTGTGGGTATATTATTTCATGCTAATCACAAGCCAAGGTTCACTTTCTCGGGTTACTCTTCATCTTTAACAATATAACCAAGTTTCTTACGATTGAGGGCAACGTGTTCTCTATAATTTCCCACTTATAATTTCAGTCTGTTATTATTTGGTTTAACATATTGTTGCTTAGAAGCCAAATCTAACCTTGTCTAAACAATTTACATCTACCATAACCATTAGTTACCTAATATTAGCCGTGTTGTATCTCCTACAATTATATATATTTATAAAAAATCCCTGTACAATGAGAAACTTTGGATTACCTGATGGGGCAAATTTCCTGCAGGGGAGAGACACACGGGGATGAATTAAGAGACGCAGGAGGTATACAATCACTCTATAATTACGGGGAAGAACAGGCTGAGGTTGCAGGAGGAGGCACTATAAGCCTTGGGAGTCACGAGAGAGAGAGGAAAAAATAGTGGGTTACTGCCGCACCTGCAATACTTTACACCCTCGATTTATAATGAATAAAAATCAATATTTGTAACCACCATTACATTTTACACTCAGTCCCTCATTGAAGACCAAACCAAATGTTTTCCCAGGCTTCTGTTATTTATTACCACAGACTATTTATTGATGTAATAAGCCTGTGTTAAAACTATTGTGCTAAATTTAATGATCTTACACCGAGGGTCTACTGTAACTGTATGTTCAAGTCGATGTGTGTGTGTGTGTGTGTGTGTGTGTGTGTGTGTGTGTGTGTGTGTGTGTGTGTGTGTGTGTGTGTGTGTGTGTGTGAGAGAGAGAGAGAGAGAGAGAGAGAGAGAGAGAGAGAGAGACAAGGAATGTGGAGAGGGTCGTTTGTCAGCCATACCAAGAGCTATTAAAATGAAAGACGATGCAATTCAGACAATCAAAATATTTCCCAGTGACATCTGTGTCTCCAAAAATTCCATTCCGCCGTCCTTGGTGATACATAACTTTTTTTTTTTTTTTTTTGGTTTTCAGACACGAAGAAAATAAATGGAGTGAATATTTATGTACTGAATAAATATAAATAGTGACTTAATGTGTAGTGAGAATTATGTAGTGAATTATATTTTATGTAGGGAACAATATGCATTGAATAATATATAGTGAATAACAATAATGTAGTGAATATAATGTACAATGAACATAGTGTAAGTGAATAAATATTATATAATGAATCTCAGGTATTATAATGACACCCTTGACACACATAGACACACAAAGACACACACACACAGGATTAATTACAAGGCCACGTGTGTAATTCATATCACCAATGTAATAATTATCTGAAAAAGCTGCTACTAATCCCCCCCCTCCCCTCCCCCCCTCCCCCCTCCCCCCCAACACGTGGAACATAACATTTTTCAGGCCCAGCAATGCGTTTAACAATATATATATATAATATTATATACGGTATATAATATAATAATAAGGTATAGACTGGATACAATTTCCCAGAATCATTATTATATCAGGTCTGGCAATCATTATTACCCACCGAATGAATGAATGAGTGAGTGAGTTATTACTTGTATGTTCGTGTATACACTTTCATTGATGTTCCAGCAATGGATGGACATAATATAGACTATACAGATGGATTTGTCGGTCAAGTGTAATAATAATTGTAATCGTCATCGTTATCGTTATTATTATTTCTATTATCAATTAATATTACCTTTACTATCATCATTACCATCACTATCATTATTAGGTTTTGTGTTGCATCATAATATTAAAAAGTTAATCTTACATTTAATTATGTTAATAATTGACACTAATATGGGTATATAAATAATTGATAACTGGGATTCCACACATTTTTCACCTCCCCAAGAATAATTTCTCTCCTCTCTTGTATAAGCACACACACACACACCCTTTCCCTCCTCAAATCCTTCCTTACTTCTCCCTCCCATCAGTGAATGGTTCGAGCCAGCAGAGTTCACAACTAGTGATTCGGGGTTATCTCGGCCAACGTTGACAACGCTGGGTGGACCTCACAGGAGTGTGACGAGCTGTACCATTACTATCATCATTATGATCATCATCATCATCCTTATTACCATTACTATCATCATCATCATTATTATTACCACCCTCATCATTGTCATCATCGTCATCAGAGGTACTTTAATGAAGTAAAATAAGGATAATAGTTGATAATATTATAGTGTTCTCGAGACACTGTCAACTCTATGTATGATGAGGAAACAACAATGAAGAGAAAAAACGTATGATTGAACTGTGCTTCAAGGCCGAACAGGAACAGCTGCTGCTTAAATTAGTAACAAGGCGCTGATAATGAACTCTATTGTTTGCGACACGTCAATTTCCACGCCTTTAAGGAGAGACTCTCTTTTTTAGGTGGTGAATTTAAAGGCTATTGATTCCTCCTAACTGTGCCAGAAAACAAATACCCCCCCCCACGTGATATACTAATAGAATTTCTGTTTCGTGGCATAATTTGGAGGAATCAGAGACCATGCATGAAATGAAATGAATTATACAATACACACACACACACACACACATACTAGACACACTTACTCCTGACCTGTAATATCATATGATCGCGAAATGTTGAGTGTGTTGTTATTGTTGAAATTTTGAATGGACGAGACACCTGTTTTAATTAATGGTCAGTTAGTGGTCAAAGCAACATCGTGTCACTTGTAAATCGTTTATTGATTTTCACTACTGACGATATGGAGAGGGAGAGAAAGAGAACAGATACGATAGGGATACACGATATAAAAACAACAACAACAACAGTTACTATAGGTGCAATTCTCGTGTGAAACCTTCCGACAACCCAGACGATTGCATACTGAAATATATTTAGCTTGTTCATTCCCGGGGCATCATGAGCTGTGAACATCATTTACAGAACCATAAGACCCCTCCTGCTCGATATGTTTTTTATTGATCGTGCATACAACATTATTATACTTTCGGAATCCCCTTAACCCAGTTCATACCGAGGAAAAAAAGGTACAGTTTCGGACATATGAAACAGACGCAACAACTGAGAACATAAAGTCAAATGAGAAGTTGTATGTGTAGTTTAGAGTAAAATACGACGTTGTGTGTAAAAGCGACGCGTCCTACTCTATGTTTGATAAGGGGTTCCCATTTGAAGTGTGTTTGTTTAATTCATGTGTCCGCATCTGTACAATATACAAATAACCAACTATAGTCATGTGCATATTTAGAGTCGCACTCACATATTAAGGACCCAGTGATCGTGTATGAAAACTGGAGGCTTCTGATTCCTCCTCACTATGCCACGAAACAAGCTCCTTCCATATAAGTGGTGTTTCATGGCAATATTTGAAGGACTCCTTTTACCTCCAATTTTCTAACTACATCACAGGGTCCCTTAAGCGGATCTTCCATGCACTCACTGGCGGCATCTTACCTACATTAGTAATAACAACAACAACTATTGCACGTGAAAAACTTACCCGGACTCCAAAATGAAGAAAAGCGAGGAAAGTTTGGAGATTATTTTTTTAAACAACTTGTGGTAAGAGACACTCATGTTCCTACGAGGGGGAATCTTCTTCTTCTTCTTCAGTGAGTTAAGAAGGAAAGAATAAAAACAAAACAAAAAAACAGCGCAGCGTAAGAGGAAAAAATAAAGCGAATGAGGTAAAAAATAAATGAAGTGCATGAAATAAGAAAAAAAAAATGACACCCATGAAATAAAAAAAAAAAGAAGAAGGAAGGAAGGAAGAAATTTCAAGGCAAAACGTAACAGCAACCATGGCAGTTAACTAATCAAGAAAATGTTAAGTGAAAATGCTAAAAACAAGGCGTCTCAAGGGTTATTATTATTAAGTGGTGTGCAATATTTTACAAGACATAAGAGGGTCCAAGTCTTTAATTATGTGGTGGTATAAGTATCTCTGTAAAAGTTGGAGTGGAGTGGAGTGGTGTGGGAGTGAGTGCTTTTCTTGCTGTGAGTGTGTGTGTGTATGTGTGGGAGTGAGTACTTTTCTTGCTGTGTGTGTGTGTGTATGTGTGTGCGTACTAAATGTAGTAACAGTACAGTAGAAGACAGTGAAGGTGTGTATGAATGAAACAAAACCCACAAACGTCACCCTGCATAATTATCTTCCAACTACAAGCTTCATAAGGAGTAGTTGAGAGGTCACAGGTATACAGGGTTACTTCTGTTCCACTATACTGCTGAGATAATTTATGATATGGGAATACGGTGTGACATTATTACAGAGGGAATTATTGTAGTAGTGTTGAAATGAAGCAAAAGGAAACACGTTTTTATCATGCTGCTTAATTAACACCCACACCATAATTGCTCTCTTCACCAAACACACACACACACACATACAGTACACACAGTCTTACAAAACACGTGCTTATATAAACACACACACACACACATTTATCTTTCTATCTGGGTACCCCTCTCATTATCTTTATTATCTATTCAAACTTTTTATCAAGCTATTACATTTATTAATTAACTTGTCTCCTTATCTTTACATCAATTACTATGTCTGTCTGTCTGTCTGTCTGTCTAATCTCTTTCTTGTCTCTCTTTCTGCCGTCGTTGTCTCTCACTTTCTACGTATATAACTTTCTCTCCTTTTTTTCCCTCTCTCTCTCACTCTCTCTCTCTCTCTCTCTCTCTCTCTCTCTCTCTCTCTCTCTCTCTCTCTCTCTCTCACTTGCGCCCAACTCCTCTGAAATTAATTTACAAGGAAAAAGTTTGTTTGCATGTGGGTGGGCCTGGTTGTGTGCGTTTCTATTAGTGTGTGTGTATGTGTGTGTGTGTGTTATATTTCTCTGGTGCTTCTCAGTGAGTGTGTGTGTGTGTGTGTGTGTGTGTGTGTGTGTGTGTGTGTGTGTGTGTGTGTCTGTGTGTGTGTGTGTGTGTGTGTTGGGCGTGTACAGAACGATGGTGCGTGTGGTCAGTCACCTTTACTTCTTCCCACTTCCTCCCCTCCCCTCCCCACCCAACACACACACACGCACAGTACCCAACACACACACGCACACACACACACACACAGAATGAAGAGCTCAGGCAACCAGGGTCACACGCCCAATGGTTTATATGCTTTAGGAAGATTAAATGTTTGGCTGTGCTCTGTGCTGGGGGAAAACACAGGACGTAAAAATATTGACAGCAACACCAGCGAGCGAAACTTGACCCAGTGCGAAACATTCCGACAACCCTGAGACCTTGCATGAGTGAATTAACGTTTTGGTCATAATAAGCATTCAATTAAGGGAGCCTGAACATTGGAGGTATACGAGTCTTTCAAATATTGCCACGAAGCATCACCTTTAGGGAAGGAGCGTGTTTCATAGCATTGTCAGGAGGAATCAGAAGCTTCCAATTCTCATACACGATCACAGGGTCTTTGAGCAGACAGTTAAGTAGAAGAGAGTTAAGAAGAGAGTTAAGCAGATGGTTGATTAAAAGCATTATTTTTATGCAGTCAAAATTAAGAAGATGGTTAAGCACATGAATGATCGAAAGATTTTATTACATACATTCAATTAAGCAGATGGTTAAAGCAAGAATTAAAATATTACCTTCAAGACATTAAATAGCAAAGTATAACATCTTCCAATGGTTTAATGTTACAGGAATATTTAGCAAATAATGACAATTATGTAAGAAGTGCATCATATTCTAAGGAATAATCTCTATACTTACCTACAGTAATACCACACGGCTTCACTTGTAACTAATTACATACAGCTATCGAGTATAAAATGTGCTGTTCCTCTTATATATTAATTTTTAGCTAAAAGCGCGACAGTACGCTACATCGGATAAAAATAAACTATGATTAAATTACTGTTCCAATTAGTTTTTTGGGGAGAAAGTAATCAGCCGGCGCTTTATTTTTCATATACATTAATATAATTACAGCTTGTAAATATAGGTATTACCGAGCATTGAAATCAAAGCGGTATATTACCAGGGATTTCATGCAAGGACTAAATTGATCGTATTAATCACAGTTACCCAGTAGTCCGGGTTCCCTCTCCCTCAGTGTGGGTGAATGGTCGAGTGGGTGAATGGGCGAGTCAATAAGTGGGTGAGTGGGTGAGTAGATGAGTGAATGAGGGAGTGAGTGAATGAGGGAGTGCGTGGGTAAGTGGGTGCGGGAGCGAGTGGGTGTGTGGTCAACTGGGTGTGTGGTCGAGTGGGTGAGTGGTCGAGTGGGTGAGTGGTCGAGTGGGTGAGTGGTCGAGTGGGTGAGTGGTCGAGTGGGTGAGAGGATGAATGTGCTCGTACAGTACATGAGTGTTTATACCTGGCTATGAGTATGAAGCTTATAGTACCAATGGTTATCACTATACGCTGATGCAGGGGTGTGATGTGACCAGCTGTATGGAGGGTGGCCTTCCAAAATATTGTTATGCATATGAACCTATCCAACCCCACCCATGCAGTCTCGTCCCAGCAAAACCTTACAATGCATTCACACCACTTGAACCACATCTACAATAAGGTCAAATAAATTAGTCTATAAGATAAATAAAGAAAAGAGGGGGGAGATAAATACTGTGTCTATCTTACCTCTATGTTACGGTCTGACTAACACCTAACGATCCAGACTGTCAAGAGAATAACCTACGATTGTCTCTGAAGGGTTTATGTTATCAGAAACTATAAATGTTACCACTGTCCATTCTTTTCCCTCTCAGATACTTCACTATGTATCCTTCCATTACGGTACACAATACAGGGACCTCAACACAGCACCACCGTGAGTTATTGGGTCATTACGAGATATCCAGCATTATTTTCTCAGCCTGTATAAGGGATACAAACTTTTCCGACAACAATAATTCTCTTGGACGGGCGTGTGAATGGATTTACGGTGCTTCAGGTATGAGAAAGAGGCTTAGAGAGGGGGGGCGGGGGGAGGGATTTTCTTTTGTTGGTGAATTGAAAAATAGGCGGCTACTGATTCATCCTAACTATGACAGAAAACACGACGCCCTCAGTGGTATACAAATAGAGGATCTGTTTCATGACATAGTTAGCAGGAATCACAGACCTTCCAATTCACCAACAAAAGCAATTCCCCTTAACGTGGCACCACAAACAAACTACGATCCACAACACAGTAACTGACAGCTCTGACTGGTAGGAGGAGGATGGGGAGGGTCTGGAGGCAAGGTAGGCTAACGTTACTTTTGTTTAGTATATTTCAAACCGGGTGAGGATTTTTTTTTTTTTTTTTTTTTTTTTTTTCTTTTTTTTAAGAGGCTACGTCATTCTTACCAAGTTGGCTTAGGGGTAAAGTAGAATCATAATTACTACAAGCTATAATTATGGTTAAGGACATAAGGATAAGATTTTGTTATTAATTAATTAAGTAGAGAAATGCTTGACACTCTATAATTTTTTCTTCTTAGTCAGACACGCACACAAATAAATACACACACACACACACACACACACACATACACGACCACATAAAGGTACACATACAGAACTATATCTACACACGCACACAACCAGACCCAGACCTTCAATGGAGCAAACACAATAGCGGTTCCACAGTGAGAAAGGAAAAGGAAGAGAGGGACGAGTTTGGAGCAGGCAGGAGGAAGACGAGGAGGAGGAGGAAGACGAGAAGGAGGAGGAGGAGGAGGAGGAGGAGGAGGAAGAGGAGGAGGAGGAAGAGGAGGAGGAGGAAGAGGAGGAGGAGGAGGAGGAAGAGGAGGAGGAGGAGGAGGAAGAGGAGGAGGAGGAGGAGGAGGAAAAGGATAAGGAGGAGGAAGAGGAGGAGGAAAAGAGGAGGAGGAAATGGGGGAGGAAATGGAGGAGGAATAGTAGGAGGAAGAGGGGGGGACAGCAGTAGCAAAATCAACGACAACAACGACCACAAAAACAGCAACTAAAACCACAACAAACACAACTAAAACAACAACAACAATAATGACAGTAACGGCAACATCATCATCAACATCATCAACAACAACAGAAGAAGAAGAAATATTGTAGAAAGATGAGATGTTTTGTTCCTCCCGGGGTCTGTTACTCTGTTGTCGGTATTCCTGGTCAAAGTTTTATGGGAACCTTTTGGCACACCGTCATTCACTCACGCGGCAGCAAAGGTATAGGGAGAGTCAGCATCAAAGCCAAGGATTAATAGATATAAAACGGCATATACAAAAATAGTGAACGAGTTGCTAGAAGGGATGGGAAAAAAATGTGACAACAGAGGAAAGAGGCAACGAGAACCGGAGATACACAGTGTACTATATAGGTGTTGGTGTGAGAGGAAGGAATTGAGTTTTAATCATAGCATAAACAAACTGAATGGGTAAGTGTGATGAGCTGTGGAGAGATGAGGACAATGAAAATAATATCCAAAATTAGAAAAGATAGACAGACAGAAGGAGAAACAAGGGCGTGACAGAAAAGTTACTAACACACAAAATAAACGCAGAGAAGAGATAGGGAATGAGGGCCAAGAATGAGCGACAGTAGGTATAGGTAGGCAGCAAGGGAGAGGAGCAGAAAATGACTGGCGAACGAGAACAAGGAAAGTTATAATGGTTGACATCAAAGGAAGGGTGAATTGACACAAATCGTCAAGGGAATACCAGAAGTGAGTGAGAGAGTCGTAATAATGGACTGAGTGAGTGACTGAGTGAGTGAGGGACCCGGCCAGTCTCTGAGGAAAGTGACTGGGTGGGGTTTACTAGGACGTCTGAGTGATTGATTGATTGATTGATTGGAAAGATAACACCAACTGCAATCCAACAACTGTACTCTAGTCTAGTTAAGGGGACGAGAATCTATATTTATTGTATTGAAGAGCTACTGATTGATTGTTTCACTGTATACCACGAAACAAATAAATTACTTCAATGTTGTTAATATGGGATCGGTGGTTTCGTGGCGTTGTTTGGAGGAATAAGTAGCAAGCTCTTCAATGTACCAAAAAGAGGTCCTCAACAACACAGTATAAGGAATACAAATACAAAGGAATACAAAGGAAGTACAGGCAACAGGAGGTCCATAGTGGTCTTTTAAAGGAGGAGGAGTCTCGCTTGTTCACGTCAAAGGTTTGTATTGAAACACCGTCAATAAAGGCTCCTTCCTGCTCACACGGTGTTGTTCCTTACCCAGTGTGTTAAGTTAAGAGGAGATTCTTCTGTTGGTGAATTGGAAGGTCTCTGATTCATCCAAACTATGCCACGAAACAGATCCCCTATTGGTACCATTCAAAGCGTCCATTTTCTGGCATAGTTAGGAGGAATCAGTAGCCCTCCAAATCACCGACAAGAGAATTTCCTCTTAAGGTAATTTTGTATGGAGGTGGAAGAATGAGTGCCGAGCGGCAGTTGATAGATCGAAAGACTGACCGTGCGACAGGAAAAGATTGAGACTGGAAGAAACTGACAGGCAATGTTTCTGAAAGCGTTAAAGCCAGGGTGACAGACGGAGAATTTGAGAAATGAAAGGCATGACTGCACGTCTCTCAAACCCAAGTTTTAATTAGTTCAAACTAGGACGAAAAAAAATGAGCTGATCGGTAAGGATGCAGGCCCTCGTGAGCAATACTTTTATCCCTGGAAAAAATTGTATATTTTAATAGAAAGATGGCGTGAGTGTCTGACTAAGAGAAATTAACATGATAGAACGCAAACACATTGAATTCCCCGAAGGACTGCGAACCAAACTAGACCAGACAAGTATATTAACTCAATTTGGATGGAGAGGACAAAAATGTTGTATAAAAAAAAAACAGAAGAAAAACAAACCATTCAAAAAGCAAAATGGCAACAGTAAAAGCCAGCCTCACCTCACGCAAAAATGCCCATAGAAAAATCAGAAACAAATATCATATAGAGAGCTGCAAGAAAAACACGAGTGATGCGGTGGAAAAGAAACGAGAAAAAGAGAAACGGATTCTGCCATTCCTATTTTCAGCCACCACAGGAAAAAAAAAAAGATAGCGACTGTCAGCATTAATGTTGTCTGGCACACAAATTCGCAGTACATTCAGCTGTGTCAGTCAGGTGTGTTGGCCGGGAGTCATGATTTCACAGCATCGAAGCAGCTAGGCACGGGGAAGAAAGAGAGAGAAGAGACCAGATAAATTGTGTGTGTGAGAGAGGAGACCAGATAAATTGTGTATGTGAGAGAGGAGACCAGATAAATTGTGTGTGTGTGAGAGAGAAGAGACCTGATAAAATGTGCGTGTGAGAGAGAGAGGAGACCAGATAGAAAGAAATGTGTGTGAGAGAGAGAAGAGACCAGATAAATTGTATGAGAGAGAGAGAGAAGACCAGATAGAAAGAAATGTGTGTGAGAGAGACGGGTAATCACCAAGCATACTAAAGGAGGGGAAGGGTATAGTGGGGGAAGGTGAGGATAAGACCTTCCCTCCATTCCCCACCACCACATGCTTTGATAATCTGGGTGGGGGATGGTGGGGGTTGGTGGGGATAAGTCTCTCCCTCCTTTTCCCCACCACACGCGCTTGCTTCGATACTCCAAGACTCTTATTAACCCCAGACAAACATCGGAGTGCTATGAGTATGTTGTGTGCATCTAGATATATACGATCATTCTTTCAGCCACCTCTCACATTGGAGTGGATGCCTTGAGAGTACCAGGGCAAGTTGTATAAGAAATATCAATGCTGGCCTTTTGCATGATATTGTGTGATACAGTATGAAGTCAATGTTTATACCATTACTCAATACTCCAAAATGTCAGCTCTCCTTCAATAATGATGTATTACAAAATGCTGGGACTGATAAACACTGATTATCTTTTACATTAATTAAAAAGGATACATAAATTAATTACAGGCACTAAATCTCCGTACAGTACTATCGGCTTTAACTCCTTTACCCTGCAGATAATAAATTTCGTAGATATTTTAAGAGGTTCGTTACTTAACCCTACCACCGTCCCACCTACCCAGTCAGTTTCCCGTGGTCGAGTGTAAAAAATGGCTCTTTGCGGGAAGCGGGCGACCCCTTTTATAAACACATAATTAAGTATACCCCGACACTTGGCAAAAAGGGGATTAGGGTTCTTGTTGAAAATGCTGAACATCACATTTATAATAACCTTAATGCGATACATGTATTTTTTTTTAGCTCACAACAGCCTTGACTTTTATACATTTAATCCATATTTTTGAAAGCCAAGTAAAATCCGCTTACAGTGAGCGTCCATAGCCCTTCCAACCTGACAGCAACAAAGAGCTAGTCAGTGGTTGTGGCAGAGAAGAGGGGTGTGAGTGGAGAGGGGTGTGAGTGGAGAGGGGTGTGAGTGGAGAGGGGTGAGAGTGGAAGCCCAGGAGGGAGAGGGGTGGGAGTGGATGATATGGAAGGGAGGTGGAAGCCAATGGTGATGCAGTGAAGGGGAATCAACTTGTCAGGTGCATTTAATACCCTTGTGTCATTGTATAGTCATTCGTTATGATCTTCTGAACATATCATACATAAACATTCTCTATATTCAATGTTCTCTACAATCCGATTTCCTTTAACTCACAAATAATATATGAGCAGCTTACCTTCATCACTAGTTGGCGTTTTGGGGACACACTGCTACAATGAAAGCATCCCTGGTAGGTTACAGCAACTTATCATAATAGTCACTGATACAACGTCACTTCAATTTGGGGTACTGTACATAAACGCTATACACAACAAAAGAGCACATATTATCACACAGAGTCTAATCCCGCACTTCATGACCTACACTGCTGCAAACAGGAGATGAAAAGGAACTGGGGCGAGGCCAGGGGGTCTATGGGATGCAGAAACGTACCGTGAACAGAAAGACAGACGGCGAGGCAATGTTCGTGAAGCAGTGAGACTTTACCGCCACCACCGCCATCTCTCGGCTGGATAATTATACTGAAAGGAGTTTGAGGTGGATCCTGGACTAAGGCAACGTTCGATACACCGTTCAAGTTAATATTTCCGCAGGATTGTTAAAGTATCGCTACCAATGACTCCATCAGTGTATGGGTGTGTGTAATAAAAAAAAGGAAGGGGAAAAAATCAGGGCTTCCTTTCAAATTCCGTAAATATTCAAAGAGATAAGTGGTAACAGATGGAAACCAAAATTGGGATGGATGGTTCTCGAGTTCAACAACTGTGTCAGAGCAGATGGTGTTAGTGGGGAGGAGGGGGGAAAGGGGGAGGTGGTAGACGGCTGTGGTAGACGGGAGGTAGGCTAGCTGAGAGTAGTGGAGGCTGTGTGTGTGTGTGTTGTCGTGTAAGGTAGTTGCCAGACGTGTGATGATGGCTATTCCCAGCTGCTTCGGCTTCCCTGTTCGAAAATTTATGGGGTTCGGGGGTTTTAGACACATACAGGTACAAACTCACTCTAATAATAATAGGTACAAACTCACTCTAATATTAATTCTATTGTCAGGTGTTATTCAGGCTCAACACAGCTTCTTTATGGGGAGATTCTCGTATTGGTGATTTGGAAGGTCTCTGATTCCTCCAAACTATGCCATCAAACGGATCAACTATTAGTACCAATGAGGGCATCGTTTTATGGTGTTGTTAGGAGGAATCTGTAGTCACAAAAGAATCTCCCCTTTAAGGTATGGATTATTACAACTCCGTGTGTATAGATTATTATAACTCCGTGTGTATAGATTATTATAACTCCGTGTGTATAGATTATTATAACTCCGTAGGCATAGATTATCATAACTCCGTGTGTATAGATTATTATAACTCAGTGTGTATAGATTATCATAACTCCGTGTGTATAGATTATTATAACTCCTTGGGTATAGATTATTATAACTTCGTGGATATTTCCTAGTGCCGGCAACACCAACCGATAAAAGGCAACTCGATAACATTATCTATCACTGTCAAGTCCACGGCTGGCAGGAAAGATTCAAAGTAACTGTGTTTTTGTCTTTGCTGGTCCTTTGATGGTTGCTTACCTTCAATCTTACATCTCGTTTCTGTGAGTTGCATAAGCTCCCTGTACGTACGTCAATCAATCCATCCACTCAGAGTTACGTTAGAGGAATATACGAGAAATGTTAACAATTTATTCTTTATGTCCTCAAGTGATATATTATTTTCACACGTTTGTAATGAGTTGTAATTTTAATATCTGCTCATGTTTCTTTCTGCTATGAACTTGAAAAAAATGACAGAATAATCGTAACTTTAAGGCTACAGTATTATACCGGTTACGAGTGCAAGAAATAAATGCAAACCAAACTACAGCTAAAGTAAATGTTGTCGCATATTTTTTTTACATGAAGAGAGATATTCATGTTTCTGGCTTGGTCTTTACAAAGTGTGGAGAAGTCGAGATTAATGAAGTCAGGCTGGCTTAAGAGCTCAAGTAATACTATTTCATATTTTAATTGCTTTTTCCACGTGTTTATGCGAATGATTATTTTTACATATATGCTGGGTTTTTTTTTGTTTTTTTTGTATTTCCTCATTTATTGGTGACGTAGACGGCTTTCAAACACGTATGGAGGCAATTGAACGGAAGAGCAGACCTAAAAAATGGCGAAGTTAATTCTTTTTTGTATCTTAAGATTTTTGTACCTAAGAAGAAGAGAGTGGAAAATCGATAAAAATAAATACAAGAGTAATGGTAAAAAAAAAAAAAACTAATTTCTTCTTACCCTACAAACACATTTCATTCCCTGGAGATCAAAATAGATTTTATTCACATATACACATATATATACGAAAAAGACGATGCCTTAGGGGACATAATTTGCGCTACTGCCAGTAAATCTCTCGGGGTGGCTGGGAGCGAGCACGTGTTAAAAGTAAATTTGCCACTATTTGTTGAAACTTATGTGTACGCTAAATTCTGCAGCACAAAAGTTGCCCATTTGGTGCTGTGGACACGTGAGTACATTATCCAAGGTCACTCCATAGTTTAGAACAACAACAACAACAACAACAACATCAACAACAGCACCTGTATTGTTATTACTGTTGATGACCGATACATACAGACATGAATTTTAACTACGTGTTCTACCACTTGAAACGAAGGCCAAAAACTAGACCATTTGTTTCCTCTCATAGGCAAATGATCAAATATTATACTTTCCAGTGTAGTGTAGTGTAGTGTAGTTCATGTAGGTGGCGAAGCAAGATTTAGATCCAGTTGCCTACACACAAGTCCCCCCCCTCCCCCCCTCCCCCTTCCCCTCCTGGGTTACTGTCGGGTAATTCCCTTTCTTCTGCTCCATTTCTTGTCTCGTATTTTATCCCCGGGGTGAGGCGCGGTGGTGCGCAGTGTGTGGCCCGAGTTTAATGGCTCTGTTTTTACGGTGGCGGAGGAGGTAAATGAAGGGAGGGGGTGGAGGAGTAGGGGGAGAAAGAAAGAGATGGAGGAGTAGTAGTAGGAGGAGAAGGAGATATAGGACGAAACAGACGAGGGGTAGGAAAAGGAAGAAGAGGAGGAGGAAGAGGTTAAGGGGGAGGAGGAGGAGATGGTGGAGGAGGAGATGGTGGATGAGGAAAAGAAGGTGGAAAAGGAGGAGGAGGAGGAGAAGGAGAAAGAGAAGGAATGAGATAGAGGTAAATGAAGGTAAGGAGGAGGAGAAGCAGAAAGAAGAATGTGGAGTTGAGGAAGAGGAGGAAAAAGAGAAGAAAGAAGTTTTTTTTTTTTACGTATCGTGCACCAGGTCTTTTGTCACCTCTCACCTCCTCTCTCATGCTTATCTCCACTCTCCTCCTCTCTCACCTACTTCTTCCCTTACCTATCCTGCACTGGGCCTTTTGTCTTCTCACTCCACCTCTCTCACCTACTTGTCTCCTCTCTCTTCCACTCACACATGTTTGTCACCTCTCTCTTCCTCTCTCACCTACTGTACTTGTCTCCTCTCTCTTTCTCTCTCTCCTACTTGTCTTCTCTCTCTTCCTCTCTCACCTATTTGTTCCCTTGCCTCTCTTCCAGTAATATGTCTCTTCATCTCTTGTCTTTCCTCTTAACTCTCCTTCACGTTTCTCTCTTCTCGTTTCTCCTGACCACACAAGTGTTATGGCAAACATACTCAATGCCTTCACTATACCTACATAGCGGGCTCTCATATATGTGTGTGTGTGTGTGTGTGTGTGTGTGTGTGTGTGTGTGTGTGTGTGTGTGTGTGTGTGTGTGTGTGTGTGTGTGTGTAGATCTCGGTAAACTTGTTTGTATGTTTTGTATTAGCTTGTCTCTCTCTGTGTGTGTGTGTGTATGTGTGTGTGTGTATAGATCTCAGTAAACCTGTTTGTTTGTTTTGTATTAGGTTGTCTCTCTGTGTTGGAGTTTTGATTGTGTGTTGTGTTTGAGTGTACCCGTGTTTTCTCGACGTGTGTATCTTGGCGAGTGTTTACGAGTCTGCACTAGTACACACACACACACATCTCGTGAGGCAAGATACCGAACAAATAAAGGCACTTACAGTACCTCCTGAAAACAGAAACGGATAACGTGTAAAAACTGTGGGTTTTAAGCGAGCGTGTATTGGAACATGTGTGTGTGTGTGTGTGTATAGTGTGTGTGTGTGTGTGTGTGTGTGTGTGTGTGTGTGTGTGTGTGTGTGTGTGTGTGGTGTGTGTGTGTGTGTGTGTGTGTGTGTGTGTGTGGTGTGTACCTATAAGCAGTAAGAACTATCTACATCTACCCACCATGAAAGTAATTATAATACTGCCTATAATTATATTAACCTACGAACACTACAATCCTATACTGTACATATATACAGATTATATAGTTATCTGGCTGGTATATTTCATGATAGGCCTACTGTCTGGAGATGCTTTAAGGGGAGATTCTCTTGTTGATAAATTGGAAGGCTACTTCTTCCTAACGATACCAGGAAACAGACGCCCTCGATGATATTAACAGGGGATTTGTTGTTTCATGTCATAGCTTGGATGAATCAATAGCCTTCCAATTTACCACCAAGAGAATCTCTCCGTAATGATGAGAAGTGCAGAAACTGTATATATCTCCCCTTGGTTTAATATGAGTTCTGCCTGTGTCTCCCCCACATACCAAACTGCGATAACATCATTTACTAATCAGAGTTCTATAAGGATTAAACATTTCCCTATACACGTGACAAGGGGGAACTATATTCTATGACTTAGTATGATTCATTAACCTTGGTACAACACCCTGTCCTCATTACACTGCATATTCTAACTTCTCTGAAAATTACCATTGACACTACGGTTGCTGAAGACTTCGCAATTTCTCTCAATTACATTATATCAAGCGAAACTGACCTAAAAAACTGCATGTATGACCAAATATTACCCAAGTAAGTGAACTAACAATACTCGTACTCGGGTATGTATGTACAGCCACAATAAAATATCCACCGACACTTTCCTCCCATCGTAGTATATATCTTGGTAATAAATGACAACACATACATGATTTTGCAGCATCTCATAATAATAATAATTATTGAGGGGATTGAGTTGACATAAGGTATTGTATGATTATATCTAAATATGATACTGATTCATTTACACGATGGAAGGAGTGTGTTGGTGGGTATTTGACTGATAGTGGCTGTACAGTACAGTATATGTCCTTCACCAGACACTGCTATGCTATCCAATCCAAAGCCTGATATATATTCACTTGGCAACAAATACCAGGAACCCTTAACACACACGTCACTTCACACCAGACTCTCTCCGTGTGACACCTGAATTATCTGGCCTGGCGTTGCTGTCATTCAGATATTGGACCTCAAATAAATACCTTAAGGCTTCTACACGTACTCACTCTTCGGTTAACACTTTCTTTCCCCTTTTAATGTACCATCGACAACTCTTTACCACTCGCACCAAATGTAAAGCAGGATTTTGTAAACATGTTCCCTTTCCCAGTATTGTTGACATTTTATAATCATTTTTTCTGTTACTTTGTTTTCCACATACTACAGTCATACATTCACATTCACTGCTCACATCCCATTCCTATGATGGGTAACATTTCCACTGAATATCCCTTTCTTTCGTCAGTTTGCATGCAGTACTCATTTGACTCACGGTATTTCCCACCCTGCACTCAACAACTTTACTCTTCCCCACTCAGCACTCTTCCACCCTCCATCCATCCATCTACCCACTCCTGGCCCCGTTACACCCTCCCACCAACTCTTCCTCCCTCCATCCATCCCTCCATCCACCCCTGGCCCCGTTACTCCCTTCCACCAACTCTCCCTCCCTCCCTCCATCCATCCATCCATCCACCTCTGGTCCCGTTACTCCCTCCCACAATTTCCTCCTCCCTCCCTCCATCCACCCCTGGTTCCATTACTCCCTCCCACCAACTCCTTACCCAGAACTCTCCTCCACCTGGCCCTTCCTCTCAGCACGCACACACCTCAGTGGTCGATGAGGAAACAGCGCGTTAATAAGTTTCCTTCAACATTGGCTCGTTCCTACTCATTCTTCTTCTTCTCTCTTCCTCCTCCTTTTCCTCGTTTTCGAAATAATATCCTTAGCTTGTTTTCATCCTCGTGTCGTTCCTACAGTTATCATGTACTTTTCTACCCCTCACTATATCCCTTTTTCTATACTATACACTTCTTCAACATTAAACAGTCTTCACCTTCCTTAATTAGTAGTACCATAAGGAGGTTTGTCACTCAGGAGACAATTAGCTCGACAGATTCCAAATGACAGAGAGAAAATTGAACACCATATCATCTTCAATGCAATCAAAACAAAGAAACACGACACACCTGATGCAGAACTATTTTAACCATTAAAAGATAATTATGATAATCCACATACCTCACAACTAGAGATTTATGAGTTTTTTTCTTCTGTATGTTGTCCAGTAAAGTTTCTCTGTATATACGCTTTCCATTCTCGGTTACCCACGCACCACTTTTCTTTGCCTGTTTTTCTTCTCTTCTCTTTCAATATCCTTCCTCCATCGGTTCACATCTATTTGTTATTTTTGTTCTAAACTAACTTACCATTTGTCATTCCTTTTGACATTTGTTTTCACCTAAGACACTTGCTTTCTCCTGAGTCCCGATATTTCCACAGGTCTGTCCCTCGTGCCTCCTCCCCCATCACTTGCTCTTCAAACTCCTCACACATCATTCTTCCTCCTCGTCCCACTTCTCCTCCTCCTCCTCCTCCTCCTCCTTCCAACCTCTCCCGTCCTCCTCTCCTTGCTCTCCCATCCCCTCTGCTTCAACTTCTCCCATCCTTCTCTCACTGCCCCCTCCAGCCCTCCTCCACACACACTCCTCCTCCACCTCCCCTTCCCCTCCACTTCAACGTCTCCTGTCCTTCTCTCTTTGCCCCCTCCACCTCTATTCCTCCCTCCCTCCTCTCCTCTCCTCCACACATACTCCTCCCCCCACCCCCCACCCCCCCCTCGGTTCTTCAGGAGGAGATGCTTCTTATTCATGAGAATCGTAAATGCAGGATCTCCCAAGACGGTATCAAAGGCCTTTAGTAAACTTCATTTCCAGCTTGTGAATGACGTAGCAAATATGTGTAGAGAACTCCATGAACAAAGGACTGGGACGGCTGTAGTTTACAAATAAGAGGTTGCCAAGAGTTCTAAGGAGTCATTGGAATAAGAATATGACGTAAAGAATCTTGTTACTGAATATTCTCACAACATGTTCCTCAGATACGACTTGAAAATGCAATAAAAAAATAAATAAAATAAAATCCTTGTGAAAGTTTGAGATACAAATTTCGGCTCAGGAAAGTATTCGAGGCAAAAATCACGAGCTTAATGATGTTAGGACCCCAAAGAGAAGAAGAACGTAATTTTGGAAAGTAGAGAGAGAGAGAGAGTGAGAGAGAGAGAGAGAGAGAGAGAGAGAGAGAGAGAGAGAGAGAGAGAGAGAGAGAGAGAGAGAGAGAGAGAGAGAGAGAGAGAGAGAGAGAGAGAGACAGACAGACAGACAGACAGACAGACAGACACAGACAGACAGACAGACAGACAGACAGACAGACAGAGACATACAGACAGACACACACACACACACACACAGATATACAGAGAGAGAGAGAGAGTGAGTAATAGCGATGAGCCTGGAAAACATGGAAAGGAAGAAAACGAGAGAGTTAATTTATCGGGAGGAGCGCCTGAAAACGGAAGCCAAAACACTAATGCTTTCCAATACTGCGAGGCGTGACAGACACATCATGGGTTAGGGTCAGTGTTTTGTTTGTTTGTGTGTTTGTATCGAGATGAGGTCACAGGGTCAGTGTTTTGTTTATTTGTTTATTTGTGTGTTTGTATATCGAGATGAGGTCACAGGGTCAGTGTTTTGTTTGTTTGTGTGTTTGTCGAGATGAGGTCACAAGGGAAGAGGCGGAAGAAGCTGGCTATCCGGCGGGAGTTCACTGACCTTATTGGACTCTTTGTGTGACCTTTGACCTCTTCGTGTTCCGTGGGCCCATTCAGCCAGTGACATTACGCATCACATTTCTGACGTTGTTTTAATATTCACACACTCATACGCACACACACACACAAACACACACACACACACACACACACACACACACACACACGATCCCTTTCAACACAAACACTAACACACAAAATAAACACAAAAACACACAGAGATCAACACATTAAACACACACAAACACACACACAAACGATCACATTCAACACAAACACTAACACACAAAGACCAACACATTAAACACACACACACACAGACAGAAACAAACAGTCACCCCAGAGCGATGAAATGACCAAAGTGTATCCTGTAATCCGCTTTGTATTTGGAGGTGAGTGATCCATTGGGATAAACGTTGATCCCTCTTTGTTTTAGCGTCCCTCAGACTAAACAACGAAAGGGGGGATGAGTGCTGACAGGCAGGTGAAAATAATATTGTGTCGTATTCAGGAACACTCGTTGGTTGGTGGTGCAGGCATACGATGACGTGGTACCGGTGCGACCAACTAACGATTCCTTAGAGCCATCGTATACACCACAACACCACCAATGTTCTTATATGATGGGATGGATACATATACACATACATACATACTGGAGAAATCACACTTACATGACGTCGAGGAATTTAAATCAATCTCTGAAATTTTCGTCTACTAATAAGGGAGTTTGATTAGTTATACATATACATACATACAGTACACATACATACATACATATATAAGGCATACAGTTAATTATACGATATGGGCATTTCCAAGTTATATATACATACATACATACATACATACAGATATAAGGCATATAGTTAATTATACGATATGGGCATTTCCAAGTTATATAAGCTATGGACGATAAAAACACACAACATATGGGTTTGGCTACAATAAAATTACTTGATGAATGTGAAGCCTATATATATTTCATTCCGGTTCAGACAGACATATAACTAACTATACCCGACCATCATACCATACATACATACGTAGCAGAGAGTGAGGGAGGCAGTCAGGGAGGGAGGGAGGGAGGGAGAGAGGGAGGCAGGCAGAGAGAGAGGGAGGGAGCGAGGGAGGGAGGGAGGGATATGATTTGTCTGGCTGGAAAGAGAGGCATAAAGCTGCATGATACTGCCAGTTGTCTCCCTTGCTAAAACCCATTCCCATCCCAAGCCTACATTCAGACTAATTTAAGGACTCAGTGATTGTGTACGAGACTTGGTGGCTTCTGATTCCTCCTAACTATGTCACGAAACAAGGTCATTCAATGCAGGTAGTGTTTCGTGGCAATATTTGAAGGACTCGCTAACCTCCAATTTTCTGACTACATCACAGGGTCTTTTAAATGACTCTGATGGTGTTTAATTAAAGGGAGGGTAATACAATGTTGGTACATCTGGAGCAACTGATTCTGCAAAATTATTCCAAGCAACAAAGTCAACCCTTGTTTTTTGTTACTCTAGTCCTGTTTCCTGGCATACATTGGAGGAATCAAAGCCACCTAATGTGCCTAAGGCGTATCATCCCTCTAAGTCCTCCCAATCTATTCCTCGTTTAATCTTTCTTTATATTCCGACCCTTTTGTAGCGCCTGATTTGTAACCCGGTGCTCCTATCTAATTCTAACTTTTTCTTCTCCTCTTCCATGTCTAACTTTTTCTTCTCCTCGTCCGTGTCTAACATTTTCTTCTCCTCGTCCGTGTTTAACTTTTTCTTCTCCTCGTCCGTGTCTAACATTTTCTTCTCCTCGTCCGTGTTTAACTTTTTCTTCTTCTCGTCCATGTCTAACTTTCACTTCTCCTCGTGGTGTGATGTGGAGGTCAAGTATCGTTCTATAGTTCTTACATTTCTTAGTTAGTTTTCCCTTTCATTCATTCATTCCTGGGTCTGTCTCTCTATATCTGTTTCCCATGTCACTTCTTCCTCTTTCATTCCCTACAGTCTATCTCTCTCCCTCTCTCTCGCTTTCTTCCATCTTCACCCCCGGCGTCTCCCTCTCTCTCCAATTTCCCTCTCCTCTTCCACTCACTACTTTTCCGTGTCATCGCTTCTCTCTCTCTCTCTCTCTCTCTCTCTCTCTCTCTCTCTCTCTCTCTCTCTCTCTCTCTCTCTCTCTCTCTCTCTCTCTCTCTCTCTCCATCTATAATTTTTCTGTTTGTTTATCTTGTCCCTCACTTATTCCGACTCTCCTTTCGTCCCTCTTGTTTGCTGTCAGTCAGACGTCCCCCTCTTGTTCCCTTTCTCCTCTAACTCTTTTTATTTTTATTTTTTGTTTGTTTGTTTGTTTTTTGTTTTTGTCCTCTCACTCTCCTCTTCGTCCAATATTGCTTTCACTGTCTACCATGTTCCTTCTATTATCGCCTCCTCCACCCCCCCCACCCTGAAATGGCCTCGCCCGTCAAAACTTTGCCTTCTGTCAATCAGAGTCAGTGCCCGTTTGTCAATTCTATGTCACTTCCCAGTCGACACTCTCGGGTAGTACTGCTAAATCAAGACGAGACAGTGACCCTTGCCTCGGTATAAAAACCTCGATGAATTCTAAAATTATTATGAAATGTATCTAAGACAATACTTCAGATTTTAAAAGAATAATTAATAACAAGAGTAATTTGTATCCATGAATAGACAAAGTTACAACCTCCTCAAAGTAATCTAGCTAGAGAATTGGAAGTTACTGAGTCCTTCAAATATTGCCACGAAACACCACCTATACTGAAGGATCTTGTTTCGTGGCATATAGTCTGGAGGAATCAGAAGCCACCAAGTCTTACATACGATTACAGGGCCCTTAATTAAGGTTGTATAGTTGGAAGGTGTAGCAAGATGGAAGAATATTATAATGAGTGAGTGAGTTTAGGGAAGTAATGGAAAAAATAAAGGGAGGGGAATGTGATGGAAAAAGAAGAGAGTAAGATGAGGAAAATGATGATAAAAAGGAGGAGGAAATGAAGTGAGGGTATAGTGATGTAAACGAGAAGTGAGTGAGGTGAAGGAAGTAATGATAAAGGGGAGGTGGAAAGAGGGGAGCGAGGGAAGTGATGGAAAAAAGGGAGAAGGGAAAGGTGAGTGAGGGAAGGAAGGGAGTAGTGACATCACGAATGAAAAAAAAGAAAAAAAAAAGGTTATGTGAGTTGAGTGACAGGCAGCCTAAACACTGAGAGCGTCACGTCACTCACTTTTGTCAGCTGTTGCAGGCGTGTGCAATTGATCCTTACAGTGTGCAGGTACATACGTATCATATCCCAACCCATTCTTTCTCTCTCTCGCTCACTCACTCACTCGCCTTTTTTTGTTTTCTGTTAATTTTTTTACTAAACGCGTGACATTCCCGTGTATTCACTAAGCATATATGATCACGTTTTATAGTACTCTCTCTCTCTCTCTCTCTCTCTCTCTCTCTCTCTCTCTCTCTCTCTCTCTCTCTCTCTCTCTATGTATCTATCTATCTATCTGCCTTTCTATCGTTGTCATAGATGAGTAAACAAAACCTGACCTTCGTGTTAAGAGTCTACACGCAAGGCAGTAGTAGTAGTAGGTTGGGGGTATTGACTCCAGACCTGACCCACTCCATCCCTCACTTTATATTCTCTAAGTCTACTGGATCTGGGAGGCCTTTTTCTTTTTATCTTTTTTTTTTTTTGGTCAGGAGAATTACATACATTATTTTTTTTATATACGACACGTTGTTTTTGATACACTAGCAGACTGGGATGATTAAATGACATGAAAGCTACTGTATCTTCATAGCTCAGAGAGAGAGAGAGAGAGAGAGAGAGAGAGAGAGAGAGAGAGAGAGAGAGAGAGAGAGAGAGAAGAGAGAGAGAGAGAGAGAGAGAGAGAAGAGAGAGAGAGAGAGAGAGTGTGTGTGTGTGTGAGAAAGAGAGAGAGGGCATACTGCATTCATCCCAGCCTGCCACTCTACTCTAGGACTTGCTCTCTCTCTCTCTCTCCTCTCCTCCCTCTCCGTCTCCCCCTCCCAGCACCTCAGATCCAACGTGACAGTGTCGTTTCTGAGCATCGCTACCCCGACTGACAATTTGTTACAGCCGGGGAGTCACATCATCTGCCTACCCCTTCCTCTGTCGTGCCGTTGGATATAGGAAGAATAGGTAGCCCGGGTTTATCAGCTCTTATATGTATCTTCCTTCAAACACAGTGTACTCTAAGGCAGATTTATTGATGTGGTTGATGTTGATGTTGTTAGTCCTTCCACTCGCCTTGGTTCGTACCTTGACGTCTTTAGGCTGCTGCTGTCATCGTGTCTCCTCCCATCAAGATCATCAGGTAATAAATGTCATCATCAAAATTGCCGGCTCGTCACTCCATGGAAAGAAGAAGGTGGTGGTGGTGAAGGTGGTGGTGATGGTGGTACTGAATGTGGTGGTGATAGTGGTGATGAAGGAAGAGAAGAAGGTGATGAAGGTGGTGATGGTGAAGATGGTGAGCTTGAAATAAGTGAAAAGAGTACAAACAAAAGAACAAGAGTCACTGAAACGCAAAAATGATATATATAATAAAGGATAATTATTTTGTTGTTGTAAATATGGGGTTAACTATTCACTGTGCTTCATTAATCAGTCCTTTTGTCTTTCATGATCATTATATTTCCCTTCAGTATTCATGACATTTGGTCGACTCAGCCACATCTTGTCATAAATAAAATCTTGTCAAAATACAATCAAGACTCGATCTAATAAACTTATGGCCTGAGAATAATTATTGCTTCTTTTTTTTTTAAGGTGAGAACCTCATTTTACTAAACTGGATGGCTATCGATTCCTCCAAACTAACCCGGGGGAAAAAAATTGTCCCAATATTAGTAACTTGGGATTAGTTTCGTGACATAGTTTGGAGGATTCAAGGGGCTCCAATATATACCACCAACACTGTACCCAACCCTTAAAGAAACGATAGACACCCGGACACACAGACAGACAGACACCCCAGATACGAACACTGATAAATATATGACGTGGGAGTGTATGTATCTTTTGACGTGGAGTTACAGTGGGTCGTCAATGAACTAGTATGTTGTTGAATAAACCAGCAATAAATATAGACTTTTCTTGTCGCATCTCAACCTCCCCCTTTCCTCCTCCTCCTCCTTCTCCTCCTCCCCCCACCGCCCTCCTCCTCCTCCTCCTCCTCCACCTCCTGTCACGGTCTTCAGCTCTCCCCCCTCCCCCCCTCCTCCTCCATCCTTACCTCCAACCCCCAACCATCTCCCCGCAGCAATTCCTCTTCCAGCTGTCTCTCTCTCTCTCTCTCTCTCTCTCTCTCTCTCTCTCTCTCTCTCTCTCTCTCTCTCTCTCTCTCTCTCTCTCTCTCTCTTTCCAATAGGTTGCTTCTGCTTCCCTTTACAGCTTTCCTTTCAGCCTCTCGTGTGGTATCTCTCAAGCTTTTCTCACACCCCTTACCCTTCCTCTTTCATATCCACCGTCCTGCTATCACACACACACACACACACACACCACCTCTCCATCTTTCCTTGCACCACCTCGTCTTACTTTCTCATTCACACACACACACAAACACACACACACACACTCTCTCTCTCTGTCTCTCTCTCTCTCTCAGTAAGGATGGATGGATGGGTGGGGAGGAGAACGGGTGAATGGCCATGTCTGTGAGCGGGTGAGTGGATGAGTGAGTGAATGAGTGAGTGAGTGAGTGAGTGGATGAGTGAGTGAGTGAGTGAATGAGTGAGTAGGTGAGTGAGTGAGTGAGTGAGTGAGTGGATGAGTGAGTGAGTGAGTGGATGAGTGAGTGAGGTACTAAATGACTACCGTAGCGTTTAAGGAAAGCCATGGAGCCAGAAGTGGTGTCACGCCTTCAAGGTTAAGACGCCCTGACACCGAGAAGAAAAATGCC
>JAWZYT010007387.1:0-14389 GCA_034508575.1 Petrolisthes manimaculis | reverse complement strand
AACAATAACAATAACAACACCTGCAGCAGAGACGAAGAAGAAAGAAGGAGAAAGGCGACTGCGACGGAGACAGTAATACAATTGCGACAGACAGATAGATAGATAGACAACTGCGTCCCTTGCAATCAGCCCTTCTCTTCTCAGGATCCCAGTGGACAGATGCAGTAATTGAAAGTCGTGGCCATTCCATCATTGACCCTGCGTGCCCATTCCATCACCACTCTGTGTCATTATTTTGTAGTGTCTAACACGTGTACACACATTCTCTCTCTCTCTCTCTCTCTCTCTCTCTCTCTCTCTCTCTCATCTCTCCTCTCTCTCTCTCTCTCTCTCTCTCTCTCTCTCTCTCTCCTCTCTCTCTCGTCCTGTCCATTATCTTTCGTACACACTCTTAGAATAGTAGCTTAATGCACAAACACACACACACACACACACACACACACACAGACACAAACACACACACACACACAGACACAGTATTCCCGAATCATATGCAAAGAGAATCTAATGTTCGATATTTAACTCTCTGTAAACAAAACCGAATCACATACCAAAAGACCCATACATCCACAAGCTGTACCTAACCTAACCTCACCTCACCTCACCTCACCTTACCTTAGATAATAATATATATGTTTATAAGTTAGAGAAAGGTAGCAACGTATGTAAATGTTTCGTGTTTTTTATTTACTTGGATTACAGTACATTTACCGACGAAGCCAAAACATTTTTTTTTATGAGGGAGCCCCGTACATTTTCACCAGGCTACCAAGAATGGAGTTTAGTAGCCTTCTAATTTATCCAGCCCAATACAGATGACCCCTTATATCATCACATAACCCGGAGTCAGTCAGTGCATGGTGGTGGTGGTGGTGGTGGTGGTGGTGGTGGTGGTGGTGGTGGTGGTGAAACGCGAGGAGAAAGGAAATGGTGATGTCACTTCTGAGGAACACAAGGGGTCGGCCTCCTCCAGGAACACACCGAGATAATAGTAGTGTTCTTGTAGGTCGCAGTGATTTCCTTTACCATACAGCTGACGTAACCTGGGCCACACACACTGCCTCGGGGTATTGGTTGTGTACAGTCTTCACATTCTTCCCGTGTGCTCGGTCTGTCTGAAATTACATATCCAGGCCCACTTGTGTAGAGGGAATCATTATAGAGAGATGTTTGGTTAAAGGTAAATATATGTATGCCATACGATGTTTATGCAAACGTCAACATTTTACAGTTCCTAGTGCATTATTTTTTAAACAATGTAATGTTCCCCTGCTTATTGGCACGTAGGTCCTCTAAGTTCTTACGTAGAGTTTATATATTCCAATTACTTTTTTATGCAGAGTCAAGATTTTACAGTTCTGTGTTTATTAGTGAAGATGCAGCAGCTAAGGGACCCATTGAAAATTTGACCCTCGACATACGGTACATATTGCTTTCCTGCAACCCTTCAAGTTACTGTAATTTAAATCAGTAATAGGCGTCTGTACCAATATTACTTCATAAACTTGAGAACAGAGTTAGAGGTTCACAGGGAAGTGGGTCGTGAAGGTTGTTAAAGGACCCTGAAGTGTAGCATGAGTCCCCCATTACACTGGTGAGGCAGGGAATCAGGACCCTTCAGCCACCTAATTGAAGATGACACATTGTGGGGTCTCTGGAGGAGGGTGTGAATTGAGAGAGAGAGAGAGGGAGAGAGAGAGAGAGATGGGGAGAGAGGGGAAGGTACTGGATGTAGAATAGAGAGTATGACGACGATAGAGATAGGGACAAGGAGTGAGTTTAAGCCTTTAGGGGAATAGGAGGAACATTAATTACTTACAGTGGTGCTAGTAGTAGTGGTAGTAGTAGTAGTAGTAGTAGTAGTAGTAGTAATAGTAGTAGTTATAATGGGACTAGTGTTATGGCCATATATGAGTGACTGCTATTGGTTGTGTGGTTTGTATTTATATTTATTGAGGGAGATGGATAGTGGTAGAAGTAGTGCTAAGAGTAGGAGTAGTAGTAGTATATGTTGAGGGTACAGTGGGATGGTAGCAGTTATATAAATTGATGTTAGTGGTAAGAGTAGCGTCTATAATGGTAGTGGTGGTGTTAGTGGTGTTAGTGGAATTAGTGTGTAGTGGTAGGAAGGGGTAGTGACTAGTGGTAGTAGTGATGGTAGAGGTGTTATGGTAGGTAGAGTGAGATTTGGGTACTACCTTCCCCACCCCACCCACCCACCAATAGCACCCTCCCCACCCCCCCCACCCCACCAATAGCACCCTCCCCCACCCCCACCCCACCCACCAATAGCACCCGAAGCATCTGCCCAGTCTCCCCCTCCTCCTCCTCCTCCTCTCCCTCTCCCCCTCCTCCTCCTCCTCCTCTCCCTCTCCTCCTCCTCCAGTCGTTGTTATTCCCTTTATTGCATGTTATAAAAGGCCTCATTATGTATACACTGTGTTGTGATTAGGGCCCAGCAGGCGAACCATCCACTAATGGAGTGTTTAGTGGGGCATGTGTCTTGATGAGAGGCTACATCACCACTACACTTCTTCATTATTTAAGGGGTTAGAGTATACTTTTTGATAGATTGGAGTGTCTTGATTCCTCCAAAGTATGCCTGGAAACAGACCCATGCAGATGAAGACAAAATAATGGTATCCTGTTGCCTGGAATAGTTTGGAGGAATCATAATCTCCAAAAATGTCCAAACTATACCCTCCCCTTAAGTCTATTTACTTTTCTTGCTTCTTTGCTTAGTCTAATTACCTTGCTTGCTTCATTACTCAGTCTAATTACCTTGATTTCTTCATTAATTAGCCTATTTACCTTGCTTGATTGCTTGCTCAGTCTAATTACCCTGCTTGCTTGCTTGCTTAGTCGATTTACGTTGCTTGCTTGTTGTGTACTTGTCTATTTTCTTACTTGTCCGTCCCAGGAATCAAAACAGACGCTGATAGAAAATGAAGAGTCAATTAGTCACTGATCTTTATATTTTTTACCTTCAGTTGTGTGTAAACTTTCTACTCTCAGGTGCACTCGTTAATTAAGGGGATAGTATACTTTTGATAGATTGGAGCGCCTTGATTCCTCCAAAGTATGTCAGGAAACAAACCCGAATGAAGAAAAAATAATGGTATCCTGTTGCCTGGAATAGTTTTGAGGAACCATTTGCTCAAGATTTACCACCCAAATACACCCTTAAATTGACAAGGTTTTCTTCCCTTGTCTTCGTCGGTAAACATGGATTTGACTTAATTGGTAAAGAAAGAAAAGACTGTTACTTTATGGATACGACATTAGTGGAGTTCATGAAGGAAGATACTGTAAGTGGTCCTGAAGTTGTATATTACCGCTACGGTCAATTCACTCGTTGGGTGAAAGAAGGAGGGATGGAAGAGGACCAGTGTTTGGTTAATTAAAGGAAGGGGAACATTATTATACAACACACTGGTAGTTTATGTAGGTGTTGAGACTTCTGTACAAACTCTCTCTCTCTCTCTCTCTCTCTCTCTCTCTCTCTCTCTCTCTCTCTCTCTCTCTCTCTCTCCAGACCAAGCAGCTCCTAGTATCATTGTTTTCCCGGGTATAGATGTGGCCACAGACAATAATGTTGGGCAAATAAGCGGAGCGGCAATAAAGAGCTAGTGAAGGTGTAATAAAGGAGGCGAGTCGAGCACCTGTAGCCCGTGGACCCTTTACTCTCACCCACAGCATCTTTTCTCCACTCTAAGGGCCAGGATAGTGCCAAGGGAACACGAGCCTCTAAGTCCCAGAGTCCCATGTACAAAGGACGCTCCCTCCGCCCCTAAGACCCGTGTAAAGATAAGCCCAAGAGGTCCCAAGAAGAAGAGGTTTTATTAGCCACCAATAAAAGGAGCATTGTGATTGTTTGAAGTCTGGCAGGCCGTCCGATACCCACTATTTGTTTTCATTAACGGGACAAAGGAATTTACAGTTGACTAACACGAGGCAGTGAAGGAGTAATGGGATGGAGAACCTGACGCTACTATACCACCACTACCACTACCACTATCATTACCATTACTATTACCACTAACACCACTACTACTACTATACCACCACTTTCACCACTACCACTGTCATTACCATTACTACTACTACTGCCACCACCACCACCACTACTACTACCACTATTTCGCTGCCTCCACCTCATCACTACCACCACCACCACCACTACTACCACTACTCTCTACTCAACTGCCCTCAATTCAACGAAGTTTGGAGGAATCAGTAGCCTTTTATTTCGCGATTTTTGGAGGAATCAGAAGCCCTCAATTCGACGAAATTTGGAGGAATCAGTAGCCGTCAATTTCCCGAAGTTTGAAGAAATAAGTATACCTTTTATTTCACGACGTTTGAAGGAGTATACGAGTAACCTTCCAATTATCCGACGACTGCTGATGACCGACTCTCTTCACCAGGGAACGGAGGACGAAGGACGGTGATGGAAGGGAATTAGGTGCTCGTGTTACCCTCGCCTCGTCACCAGACCAGACCAGACTCTCACTAGAGCCTCATTTGCATAGGGAATTGATCTGCAGCCTCACCCGTTACCCCGAACAGGCCTCATGTGGTATTCGGGTTAAGTGGAGGCTATCATTAAATATTTTGTTTTTTTTCGTCGGGTTAATTGGAGGCTTTGGATTCCACCAGACTATGCCAGGAAACTCAGAAGACTACCGTAGCTGCTTGGGATGCACTGACGTTGTGTTGTTTTCTGCATTCGTTTAGAGGACATAGTAGCCTCCTCCATGTATGATTCACTTTTCCCACAACATCACAACTCCATGCACTAATTTACTCCTTATTCTCCTTTCTCTACTATTTTTTTTTTTTTTTTTTTTTTGCGTTGTAGTGATAGGAAGTTGTAGTGACAGGATAGTATGAGTGGCGCAACTGCTTATAAGAATATTGTCACCTTGTCATGGTCCTAAGAAAATAGGTTCACCCATATGTAAATAGTCGAGTCTTCTAGGTTGAGAGAGAGAGAGAGAGAGAGAGAGAGAGAGAGAGAGAGAGAGAGAGAGAGAGGGAGAGAGAGAAGTTCACCCATTCATCCATAAGTATAAATGGTCGTGTCTTCTAGGTTGAGAGAGAGAGAGAGAGAGAGAGAGAGAGAGAGAGGTTATGGTTATGATACACTTTAATAGGCGTCCTTCTGTATACCAATTCACTGTGTTATCTCTTAATTAAATGGGGTATTAGTACAGTGTTGGTATTTCTGGAGTATCTGATTCATCCAAACTATTCCAAGCAACAGAACACCTTTATTTTTGTTAAGTTTTGTTATGTTTCCTGAGAGAAGACAAGATAGGGGATCCAAGAACACAGTGAATCCATAATCTAAGTGAAACCATAAACAAAGTGAATCCAAAATCTAAGTGAAACCATAAACAAAGTGAATCCAAAATCTAAGTGAAACCATAAACAAAGCGAATCCAAAAACTGTGTGAAGTCAAACACAAAATGAAGTCAAGCAAACTGAGCCCCCCCCCCTCTCAACACGCCCCCCCCCCCCCCCCGCCCCCCTGGTGTCATAATTGTGTCGATAAATTTGTGGGTGTGGCTGTAAATTATCCACCAACGCCAATTAAGGCAAGAAAAATGAATGAAGTTTGACCGTATATTGCAGGGTGGAGATGTATTGATAACGGAGTGGTGTGTGTGTGTGTGTGTGTGTGTGTGTGTGTGTGTGTGTGTGTGTGTGTGTTGGTGCTTGAAGTTTTAGTTGTGTTGCAGCTGTCCCCCCTCCCCCAGCCCCTACCCCTCCCGAACTTTATGTGGTTGGATTGAAGTGAAGGATTAACCAAGAACCTCACATGTCCATAACCACTCACTTAACTATACTTACCTCTGAACGGAACAACTCTGTACATCGTCTTACCCTTCCACAGAGTAAACACCTGCAGAATGACCAGAGTTGAGTGTTGAGGGGGCCTTCCTTGTGTTGTGATGAGCGAGATGGAGGGCTGCTTAGTCCTCCAAACTATGCTACAAAACAAGACCATGCACAACAGGCGTCTTCTGAGGAACGCACCTTGTTTCCTGCCATGGTTTGGAGAAATACCTAGCCCTCCTATTTCACCCAAGATAAAAAAAAAAAATCCCCTTCAATATACGAGAGAATACTTACCGGAATTTTGTCGATGGATGGGAACCTCGAGTCTTGTTTACAACTTCCACGTTAATTGCAACATCAAAGAACGTGTGGGTCGTCAGGGCTAGGAACGCTGTACTTGGGATCAATTTACACAACTTTACGATGGGAAATGACAGATGAATGTGTTGTATCTCGAGTGTGTGCCGATGTTGTTGGTCACGGTTGCCAGATTAAGCGGATAATTGTACGGGCTGATGTTGTAAATTTTGTGAGATCTTTCTTTTTGTACTTTTACGAGTGTAGGAACTTTATGGCGATAGTGTTGAGTGCAGGAAAATCATAGCCACCACTCGATCTTATCTCCTCCACTAATAGGTCTAACAAACATTATATGTATACTTTTTTTTTTTTATCTATACAGGCACTGGACTTCGCCCACCACGGCTACGCCGGCCCCCTCTCGCCGCTCTCTTCGCTCGCCGCATCCCCCGTCGTTTTTTAATAATTAGTTTTTTTAATAGTTTTTTTAATAATATATTTTTTTTAATAATTTTTTTTTATAATTTTTTTTCTTCTAATAATTAACTTTTTATTATTATTATTATTATCATTATTATTATTATTATTATTATTTTTTTTTTTTTTATTCGTCGTCACCACTGCCGCCCCGCCGCCGCCGCCCCGCCGCCGCCGCCACCGCCCCGCCGCCGCCCCGCCGCCGCCCAGCCGCCGCCGCCCCGCCGCCCCGAAAAATAGCACCATATAGTCTCATTTCCCACCCAAATAATCCATACATACAAAGATGGGAAATGTTTGCTTCATATTGTTGGTGTGAGAATCCAGTACTCTGGTTAAGGATTCACTCACCGTACTGTACACTCGCAATCCAAAATATGTATCCAGGTTTGCTTCGAATAGCCAGATCGAGTATTAATTTAGCGAGCTCAAGCAACTATGAAACAGGATAAACGTTGTAATGGGTTCACTAGTATGTCTCAAATGACTCGAAACTTTAATAAGACCTATATACAAATTTTAGATTGCGAGTGGACAGTACAATACACACACGGCAGGTATCACCCCCACCATTACCCCTCCCCTCCCCTCCCTCCCCCATCATCTATACGACCGATAAATCAGCGTAATGTGATGCCCGGCCGCCCCTCTTATCTTGTACATCCCCCTAATACCAGCAGTAATATAGGTGTGAATCTTCCCTTCCTGTCGGCCGGGCTAATTGTGGGGTGATGAGGGTCTGCCGCTACCAAAGCCCTCTGACGGACAAACGTTTACTTACTGAGGTTGGACCCTGGAGAGCCGACCACCCACTCCACTCCACTCCACTCCACTCCACTCACGTCTCACTCCACTCCACTCCACTCCACTCACGTCTCACTCCACTCCACTCCATTCCACAAGCAGCTGAGACGAGGAGGAAAACAGCTCTCTCTGTCTCTGTCTGTGTGTGTGTGTGTTCTTGTGTGTGTGTCTCTTTCTCTCTCTTTCTCTGTACGGCTCTAAGAAGGAAACACGCCCCCCCTCTCTCCCTCTCTCAACCTAGAAGACACGACCACTTACTTATGGGTGAACTTCTCTCTCTCTCTCTCTCTCTCTCTCTCTCTCTCTCTCTCTCTCTCTCTCTCTCTCTCTCTCTCATTCGACTACACGAGTATCACTTGGATTATTATAGAAAGACGACACAAACGAACGGAAAAATTCTACACAATAATAACTTTTTTCAACTTGAGTGAATATGAAAAAGGGAGTGGATATGGTTAATTTAGTGGATGTCCTAAAGCGAGCGGATGTCCTAATGTAAGTGGATGTCCTTAACTGAGTAGATGTCCTAAAGTGAATGGATGTCCTAAAGTGAGTGGATGTCCTAAAGTGAATGGATGTCCTAAAGTGAGTGGATGTCCTAAAGTGAATGGATGTCCTAAAGTGAATGCATGTCCTAAAGTTAGTGTATGTCCTAATGTGAGTGGATGTCCTTGCGGGTACTATTGGGACACATCTGGTCTCCTGCCGTGCTGTCCCCCGCCATAATTAGCAACAAATCATTGACAACACTGGCAGTGGCTAACAATCTCTGGCTTCTGTGTAATGACGGGTTGGCAGAGGATAATGTTCTGTAATAACAAACACTGGTCTGCCAGCGAGGGCCGCAAAACTTGATTGAGTCTCCCCTTAAGGACACCGTCTGTTTTTCGTAATGATGCCTCTGCAGAAAATGGACGATGGTTGCCTGCTTTTATTGAGTTACTGCACACATTGTTGCGACAATCTCCAGTGCCTTTTTGGCGACACTTGCTCCGTGCAGCTATGTATATCGAGAGAAAAAACCGGACGAGGTGAATATTTGCACCGAGACTGGCGGTGTTTTCCAAGGCAGGTTAGTGCTGTGTTCATGGTGGCGAGAGGAACGCCGGGCTGCTGCACAGAACAACAGCAACAACAACAGCAACAGCAGCAGCAGCAGCAGTAACAGCAGCAGTAGTAGCCTGAGGGGATGCCGGGTACCGCTTAGCCAGATGCACCAGGCGGGGTATAATTATCCAGGTGTTGATTGCTACGTCCCTACTCCAGGCAGCCCAAGTCAGCAGCACCCCTGACCTCTAATGGCCCACAGAACCTCTCCACGCTGCTGGCCTCTGTCTGTGTCTTGAGGAGCCCTTCTATTCGTGGCCTCGGAGAGTTGACTTATTAACCTCCTCATCCGTGGCCTCTGAACAAAACCTCTCCATTCTTGGTCTCAGGTTATTCACTTACTGGTTGCTCATGAAACCAACCTCTTAACAAAACCTCTCCAATCTTAACATCGGTAAGATTACCTCAACTTCGACGAACAATACCACGGGCCATGCACTTAACGGGAGACTCTCTTGTTGGTGAAATGGAGAGCTTGTGATTCCTCCAAACTATGCCACAACACAGATCCCCTATGAGTTACATTGATGACGTCTGTTTCCTGGTGTAATATAGAGGAACCAGTGGCCCTCCCATTCACCAACCAACTATAGAGTCTTACCCCCCCCCTCTCTTCCCTCTTCCCCATCCATCTCCTCAAGAATACAGTGGCCGGCTTGATATGATGGGTTGAGGTCTGATGGGTTGATTGGCCATTGGTGAAGCTTCCAGTGTGATGAGGTCGAGTCAGCTGCTCCATCAATCACAACATCACGCCTCCCTCCTCATCCTCACCACTTTGAATCTCCTCCTCTGTCATTGCCTCCTCCTCTAATTCTCTTCCTCCTCCTTGAATTCTCTTCCTTGCCCTATATACTCCTGCTCCTCCTCCTTCTCTAGTTCTCTTCTTTGCCTTACTCCTCTTCTTCCTCCTCTAATTCTCTTCCTTTCCCTACTCCTCCTCCTCCTCCTCCTACTCCTCCTCTACTTTACTTCCTTTCCCTCCTCCTCCTCCTCCTCCTCCTTCTTCTCCTCCTTCTCCTCCTTCTTCTCCTCCTCCGTGTGGGTTGAGGAGGAAAGACTAGACACACACACTAAATATCATCAGAATCTCCCCCTCCCCTTCCCCCATCCTCAACCCTACTGTTGCCAGGTTGACGATAATTAAAAGTTAGCCAACCGTGTAATTGTGTCGCGGACTCTAATATTTTTTCTGATTCTACCTTATTTTTTTTTATAATTTTCTTTTTATTTGTCATAACTCTTCTCATGTTTTTTTTTTTTTTACATCTCCTTGATTTTTTGTTATCTCTACTTCGGCGGAAAACGTGGCCTGCCCGGTCAGAGATACATACGCACACCATGTTTAAAAAAAAAAAATAAATAAAAAAAAATCGCCCCTACGCCCAGGTAATGCGTGAAATTGACGACGCAGCTACCGGGTTGACTGTCAGGTGATGGTGATGTGGTGGTGATGATGGTGATGATTATTATGATGGTGATTGTGATGATGATGATATTTTTGGTGGTGGTGATGGTGATGATGAAGATATTTGTGTTGGTGGTGATGATGATGATATTTGTTTTGGTGGTGATTATGATGATGATGATGAAGATATTTGTGGTGCTGGTGGGGATGTTAATATCTACTTAATTCATATTTTTTCCCCATTTCACTGTAACCGGTATATAAGGCAACATCTTCACTATAGGTATATAAGGTAACATCTTCACTATAGTTTACCCCTTTAAGTTAAATTAGACTAACGTTCACTAATTATATATTTGTTTTTTTCGATATAATGAAAAAGATAGAAATATATTATAGACGCAACAGGATCCCATTCTTTTTTATTTCTTCAACTGTACACCTTCGTTCCTTCTGTGTACATATATCCTTCGTGTTGGCTGTTCCTTCTCCTCTCTATCTCTTTCTATATCGTGCTACAGGGTCCTCCAGGCCTAGAGCGGTCTTTATTCGCCCTTTTCAATCCTATGTTATTGCTCTGTCAAAGAAAAAAAAGAGATGGATCTAACATTAAGAGGTAAATTTTTTTCTCAAGGTATCGATCGAAATTTTGTCACATCCTACACAATCCTTAAGGGGGTGTGGGAATAGGGGGGACAGGCTTGGGGGGGGAGGTGGGTTTGGGGGGGTACAGGAGTAGGGGGACAGCCTTGGGGGGGGGGGGGTGTTGTGGGGGTTCAGGGGTGCGGGAATAGGAGGACAGGCTTTCTACCCATCCCAAGCCTGTCCCCCTATTCTCTCACCCTCCTCAGTTCTCCCCCCCCCCCCCAAGCCTGTCCCTTACTCCCACACTCCCTTAATAAAACTCCGGAAGCCATCTGAATCTTAATCCTTTACAACCGTGTCCATAAATATTCCTTTAGCCAATTCTTTTTTATTTTTCATCATCATCATCAGAACTGTACACACAATCTTCATCTAATCGTTAAGGGGAGGGTATAGTTTGGACATTTTTGGAGATGATCATTCCTCCAAACTATTCCAAGCAACAGAACACCATTATTTGTGTTAATCTGGTCCTGTTTCCTGGCATACTTTGGAGGAATCAAGGCACTCCAATGTACCAAAAGTAATCTCCCCCTCTTAAGCCGTGACGACCCAACACACTGGCCTCGTATTATACCCGGTCAGGTTCAATTATAGGATGTGTTTTTATCTAATGCTATAGGTGGTGAATTGAGGCTCCCACTACCACTACCACCACTACCACCACCATTACCACTACCACCACTACCACTACCACCACCACTACCACCACTACCACTACCTCCACTACCACCACTACCACCACCATTACCACTACCACCACTACCACCACCTCTACCACCACTACCACTGCCACCACCACTACCTCCACCACCACCACCTCTACCTCTACCACAACTACCACCACTACCACCACTACCACTACCACCACTACCACCACCACCACCACCTCTACCACCACCACCTCTACCACCACTAGCCCACTTTATTTTCCACACGTGATGATTGCCACGGCTGGTTTGGGTGTGTCTGGATATTATTAAGTAGGTCAGGTTTGGGTCAAATAAGTAGTTTTTTACTGTCCTACATTTCATTGATGATAAACAGCTGTTCTCCGAGACACACATTTGTTTGACTTGGTTTTGGATCAACATAATATAATATAAGCCTCTACAAACTTACAGACACAGATTAATAAATAAGCCTACTATAATTCTGCTATAATTCTACTATAATTCGACTATAATTCTAGCTAACCGACTCGGACTTAACTCGTGTTTACTGTCCGTGGAGTGGCAATATTGTGGTGGGGAAAAAATGTACAGGGAGGAGCGAGACAGGGTTGCTGGCAGACGTCGTTGTTGTTGTTGTTGTTGCTGTTGCTGGTGGTGGTGGTGGTGGTGAAAATATCCTCAGGACTCCCCAGACAAATATTTCATGGCCACACCTGTAATACCTCTCACAAACTCCCTCTTCCGGGGCCACCAAAACCTAATCGGAATTTATTAGAAAGATGAAGAAACCCCGTAGAGAATCCAGGTCACATTCCCTTGTATAGTTCCAGACTGTAATGATAGAAGAGCATTCAATAAAAATAAGAAGGAATATTGGTCGGGAAACAGTTAAAGAGTCCGACGACATGTGGCAGTTGTTAGCGGTCTCAACAGATGCCATCATTATAACGTTATTTAAGACTGGACCGCCTTGTCTCCCCTCTGTTATTTTCACAGTGAACTCGGATGGATGTCTGTATATGTCGGTGGCTGCTGTTTGTCTGTTGTTGTGTTGAGCTCCTTCACACGCTACCTGCTTACCTCTGCTGTCTGTCTCTGCCTCTGCCTCTTCCTTCCCATCATCTCCTTACCTACTCTACTGTTCATACTAACTAACCTAACTACTAACCCTTGTACTAACCTAACCTATAAACCATTACGAACGTCAACTTAACTTAGGGACAAGTTAGGGTGAATAAATATTTGGGAACCACATTTTAGTTTACGGGTGTGTCAGGAAAAAATATAAACGTTTCCAGACAACAACTTTTCAGCTTCGGGGAGAATAAACATTTTTCGGGGAACCACATTATAGCTTGTGGATGAGTAAACGTTTCAGTGATGAGCGCGGCACCAAGGTCTTTAATGTCAGCTCTCTCTGCCTTGAGGGATCAACGCGTAATCGATAGGCATTTGTCTTCTTTAGCACTCCCAGGCAGGCTTGTCGATTAACGCACATGTTGCGTCTTTCATAAATTGCCCCTCAGTGATTCAGTCAGTCAGACCCCAGGTGTTTCTTTGGTGTAACGAACCAACTGCATTTAGAATATAGTTTTGTGGTGTTCAGCTATTGGGAACTGTGTGTGTTTATATATCTGACTGTTTATATATCTGACTGTTTATATATCTGACTGTTTATATATCTGACTTTTATATATCTGACTATGTATAGACTTTGATATATCTGACTTTTATATATCTGACTATTTATAGACTTTTATATATCTGACTTTTATATATCTGACTTTAATATATCTGACTGTTTATATATCTGACTTCATATATCTGACAATTTATATATAGAACTGTTTCTTCTTCGTTCTTCTTCATCCCCTTTTCTACTTCTTGTTCCTTCTTCTTCCTCCTCCTCTTCTACTACTTCTACTTCGTCCTCATTTGTCTTCTTCGTTCTCTTCTTCTTCTTCTGCTCCTCCTTCTGCTATTGTTGCTGTTGGTGTTGTTGTTGGTGGTGGTGTTGCTGCGCCCGGAGCGAAATTTACCTGCTCTTGCCATGTGCGCCGAGGCTGTCATCTTCATAAATTATTTTAAGAAGCACCACAGACATTGCTGGGACTCTAACCCATGTGAGCCGGAGCAGTTTTTGTTTTCCCAGACTCTAGAACCTTGACCCTGAAACAACTATACTGAGGACTCGTGTATTTCCCACATAACTACTACTACTACTACTACTACTACTACTACTATTACTATTACTATTACTATTACTACTACTACTATTACTACTACTATTACTATTACTATTACTATTACTACTTACTAATACTACTTACTACTAACTACTACTACTATTACTAATACTACTACTACTACTATTACTGCAACAACTACTACTACTACTACTACTACTACTACTACTATTACTACTACTACTACTACTACTATTACTGCAACAACTACTACTACTACTACTACTACTACTACTACTACTACTGCAACAACTACTACAACTGCAACTACTACTACTACTACTACTACTCTACTGCAATGAGGATATCCGTTTTGTAGCTCAGTTGAAATGGATCAGTTTCATTCATCTAAATTAATTGCTCGTGTCTGGGAAATTTCCTGTATGTCTTTAGAAGGAAAAAAAAGGGGAATACTGTAGTTGATGATGAGATGAAAAGAAGGGAAAAGATGGGATGGAAAAGAAAGAAGGAGAAGGAATTGGATGTCAGGCGATATGGAAGAGAAAGGTATGAAAGAGGCAATGAATGGGTCAGATGAAGAGAGAGAGAGAGAGAGAGAGAGAGAGAGAGAGAGAGAGAGAGAGAGAGAGAGAGAGAGGAAGGTCACTTGTTGGGCATTGGAGGCTGAAGAAGTGGTGGAGGCGATTAAGGAGGTGAAATGGAGTAAAAAAAATAGAGAGAAACCAGGAGGAGAAAAAGGAGGAGGTAATAGAGGCCGGGTGGTGGTGGTGGTGGAGGTAAGAGAGGCTGGGTGGTGGTGGTGGTGGAGGTTCAAAGGGTTGTTGTGGTGGTTGTGGAATTCGCAATTATGATTATGGCGCTGGAGGTGTTGTGTTTATGGTGGTGTTGGTGGTGGAGTTGGTGGTGTTGGTGGTGGTGTTGT
>JAWZYT010007386.1:12500-20000 GCA_034508575.1 Petrolisthes manimaculis | reverse complement strand
AATTTGAACTGAGAAAATATTTAGTCGAATATCTGGATAGGTAGATAGAGAGATGAAAAGGTAGAAAGGTAGATAGATAGATAGATGGATAGGTAGAAAGAAAGGTAGATAGGTAGAAATAAAGGTAGATAGAAAGGTAGAGAGGTAGATAGATAGATAAGTAGATAAGACAAACAGACAGGTAGATAGATCGATAGATAGATAGGTAGATAGACAGACAGGTAAATATGTAGAAGAAGAGATAAATAGACAGACGAACAGGTAGATAGATAAATAGATAGACAAAAAACGGGAATGAACACACACACACACACACACACACCAACATACAACAGCAATCAATCCAACATCACACACACACACACACACACACACACACACACACACACACACACACACACACACACATAACCAGACAGAGAGAGGGATTGAGCAGACGGGAAGGACAGCCAGACAGCCAACCAGCCAGTCTGTCTGTGTGTGTGTGTGTGTGTGTGTGTCTCAGTGACTCAGATATAAATAAACACACACACAGGGTTGACATTGAAAACTCAGTCCCTGCACACACACATACACACACACACATATAACTACGCCGATATATCCACGCGTCACACGAACACAGACATACACTCTCATAGCGACACACACACACATACACACACACGCCGATATGTCCACACACACACACACACACACACACACACACACACACACACACACACACACACACATTCAGAGTCCTTCAGAGTTGATTAAATAAGTAAATGTAAACGATTATGGATTGTATCATTTGGAGAGAGAGAGAGAGAGAGAGAGAGAGAGAGAGAGAGAGAGAGAGATGACAAAATTCAGATGAGGGGGAGATGAAATGGAGAGAGATAAGAAAGGAATTAAAAGGAGGAAAGGCAGAGAGATATATAGAAACAAGGAATAGAGGGAACATGATGAAGGTACAGAATAAAGAATTATGAGAGAAGAGAAAGTGAGTAGTGAGGGAGAGAGGAAGGTGAGTAGTGAGGGAGAGAGGCAGGGAAATGTATAAAGAGAAGGTGAGTAGTGAGTGAGAGAGGAAGGTGAGTAGTGAGGAAGGGAGGCAGGGAAATGTAATGAGTAGTGAGTGAGAGAGGAAGGTGAGTAGTGAGGGAGGCAGGGAAATATAAAGAGAAGATGAGCAGTGAGTGAGGGAGGAAGGTGAGTAGTGAGGGAGTGAGGCAGGGAAATGTAATGCGTAGTGAGTGAGAGAGGAAGGTGAGTAGTGAGGAAGGGAGGCAGGGAAATGTAAAGAGAAGGTGAGCAGTGAGGGAGGCAGTGAGTGAGAGGCAGGAGAGTAGTGAGGGAGAGAGGCAGGGAAATGTAAATAGAAGAAGAAATACAGAAATGTAAATAGAGGGAAGTAGGGGGAAAGAGAAATATTAAGCAGAGAAAGAATGAATGGATGAATATAGAAAAGGAATAATAGAAGGAGTATAAGTTGTCTATAATAATATAAATGCCTTGATTCCTCCAAAGTATACTGTATAATTATATATGCCAGGAAACAGAACCAGATGAATAAATATAATGGTGTTTTTCTGTTGCTTATAATGGAAAAATAGTTTGTAGGATTCAGCAGTTGGTCCAGATTTATTTACCTACACAAAATAATTTCCTCCTTTAACTGTTGTGTGTGTTGGGTGAAGCTTGTGTGTATGTACAGTTGTGGTTAATAATAATCATCCATATAAGAGTAACTCACGTAAGAGTTTGACAGCTTCCCTCTGTTCCTTAGATGATAAACGCGCTAATAAATAGATTAACTACCATCGTTTAATTTAATACAAGCAGTTACACACTACTTAAAACAATAACACAGACACACACATACATACATACATACATACATAGATACATACACACACATACATGCATGCATACATATATATTATTACACACAAATACATACACACACACACACACATCACACACGCATACATACACACATACATATTATTACACACACACACACACACACAGAGCCAGCCAGGAAATCCATAGCCCTGTCTGGTGAAGTAAGTCTGTCACACACACACACACACACACACACACACACACACCTTGCCCTCTAGACGAATATAACCACCGGAAGGAACTCAGCAGGGGACAGAAAAAGACACACATACACACACACATACATATATACATACATACATACATTCATACATTCATACATACACACATTAACAGAAAGAGAGACTATGTGTGTGTTTATTTGTTTGTTGTGTGTGTATTTGTTGTTGTGTGTGTTTGTGTGTGTATGTGTGTGTGTATAGTACTGACCTGGTGATGGTAAAATTCATTAATGAAAATCACAAACAAATTTATTCACAAATTCATTCTCTAACAAATTCATTCACAAAGAAATTCATTCACAAGTTACTACTACTACTACTCTATACAAAGTTGGGTCTGCCTATATAATTCTGGTGGCAGTACTTCCAAATTATGATAAACATTAACTTTGTCTCTCGTAGAATCTCTGTGGTGTAAATTTTGATGTGAAAAAATATTAATAATACTAGCATGAATCTTTAGGTTAGGTTGGGTTAGGTTAGGTTAGGTTAGGTTAGGGTAGGAAAGGTAAGGTTAGGTTAGGTTAGGGTAGAGTAGAGTAGGCTAGGTTAGGGTAGGGTAGGGTAGGAAAGGTTAGGTTAGGGTAGGAAAGGTAAGGTTAAGTTAAGTTAAGTTAAGGTTAGGGTAGGAAAGGTAAGGTTAAGTTAAGGTTATGTAAAGGTAGAAAAAAATGTTGTGTGTCACTGGTGTTGTGTTGGTGATCCCTGAGGCACCCTGCTGGTCACGTCTGTCACTGGTGTTGGAAGGTTTAATGGCAGGAAATGGGAAGGCAAGGAGTGGCAGGGAAGGGAGAGTGGGAGGGAGGATAAGGAAAAAAACAAAGGTAGAAAGGAAGAGGAGGGAAGGAAGGGAGGGAGGGAAAAGGGATGAGGAAGGAAGGGAGGGAGTGGGAGGGAAAGGAGAGAGGGAGGATAAGGTAAAAACAAAGGTAGAAGGGAAGAGAGGAGGGAAGAGAGGGAGGGAAGGGGAAGGAAGTAAAGAAGGAAGGGAGAAACACAAGGGAGAAGGGAAGAGGAGGGAAGGGAGGATAAATGGGGAGGGAGGGAGGATAAGTAAAAAAACAAGGTAGAAAGAGAAAAGGGAGGGAAGTAGCGGGAGGGAAGGAGGAAAATAAAGGTAACAAAAACAAGGTAGAAGGTAAAAGGATAGAAGGGAAGGAAGTGGGAAATACAGAGAGAAGGAGGAAAATAATAATAATTATGATGTAATATGATTGAAAAAAGGGGCGTGACGATTTGTACTGAGGAATAAGGAAGAAAGAAAATAATAATAATAATAATAATAATAATAATAATAATAATAATAATAATAATAATAACAAGACATCATTCTATGCCAACACCACCCCTTAATAAAGATCATTTCCTCCACCACAGTGACCACTCGCCCTTTGCTATCTTTATTTTTGTGTGACCTTGACCTTCGACCGATTTTTTCCAAAAGTTAATCATTTTGTTTTATGATGAATATCTATCAATAGAAAAAAAATGAACATCTTACGGCTAAACCTGTGAATGCTAGACCATAAACAAACACACCAACAGATAAATAAATAAATAAATAAATAAATATCCGGCACCGAAAACAATACACCGGCCCTCTTCGGGGCGGGGTCAGTGTAACAATAGGGCTTGAGCATTTGTACTAAGGAATAAGTAAGGTATATTACCAACGTTAGGTAGCAAGGCAACAACAGAAGCAGCTAGGTTATATACTGTAGTAGCAGTAGTAGTAGTAGTAGTGTATATAGAGGTCTGCCCCCAGCTAGTGTCTCTATGTATATAAATAAACCCTGGCCACCACCACCACCACCATCAACACCACCACTACTACTGAGGTTTAAATGCACACCTTCCTTCCTTACTTACTTCCTTTACAACACATCTTTTTTATACTCTCTTCCTTATCTCATCTCGCCTTCTTATTTCTTACTTCTTTTATTCTCTTCCAGTATTTTTTTTACGTCACACATTTTACACTCCATTCCTTTACTTCCTTTACTTCACAACACTATTTTGTTTACACTATTCCTTACATTATCTCACCTTATTTTGGTTAATAATTTTCTAGTATCTTTTTTTCTTACCACACTCTCTTCTTTCATTCCACCCACTCTCCTTTCTTACCACACTCTCTTCTTTCATTCCACCCACTCTTCTTTCTTTCCACACTCTCTTCTTTCATTCCACCCACTCTCCTTTCTTTCCACCCACTCTCCTTTCTTTCCACCCACTCTCCTTTCATTCCACCCACTCTCCTTTCATTCCACCCACTCTCCTTTCTTTCCACCCCTCTCTCCTTTCTTTCCACCCACTCTCCTTTCTTTCCACCCCTCTCTCCTTTCTTTCCACCCACTCTCCTTTCTTTCCACCCCTCTCTCCTTTCTTTCCACCCACTCTCCTTTCTTTCCACCCACTCTCCTTTCTTTCCACCCACTCTCCTTTCTTTCCACCCACTCTCCTTTCTTTCCACCCACTCTCCTTTCTTTCCACCCACTCTCCTTTCTTTCCACCCCTCTCTCCTTTCTTTCCACCCCTCTCTCCTTTCATTCCACCCACTCTCCTTTCATTCCACCCACTCTCCTTTCATTCCACCCACTCTCCTTTCTTTCCACCCCTCTCTCCTTTCTTTCCACCCACTCTCCTTTCATTCCACCCTCTCTCCTTTCTTTCCACCCTTCTCTCTTTTCTTCCCCCTCCTCCACCTTCTTCTCTCTCCCCCTCCATCTTCTCTCCCCCTCCACCTCCACCTCCTTCTCTCCCCCTCCTCCTCCTTCTCTCCCACTCCACCTCCTTCTCCCCCTCCACCTCCACCTCCACTTCCTCTCCCCCTCCACCTCCTCTCCCCCTCCACCTCCTTCTCTCCCCCTCCACCTTCTCCTTCTCTCCCAACAGATACAGGGATTTTTTTTATAACATTATCCTACTCATTCATTTGTAAGCCAAGCCTATTTTTCTGGACACTCCTCTCCCCCCTTCCCCCCAATCCACCTTGTGTGTGTGTGTGTGTGTGTGTATTTGTGTGTGTGTGTGTGTGTGTGTGTGTGTGTGTGTGTGTGTGTGTGTATGTATGTATGTGTGTTGTATGTGTGTATTTGTGTGTATGTGTTGTGTGTGTGTGTGATCTGTTTTGATATTTTTGCTGTCTCAATCTTTACTCTTACACCAGTTTTTTTCATCTGTGTGTGTGTGTGTGTGTGTTGTGTGTGTGTGTGTGTGTGTGTCTGACAAACCAACATTAAGGCACAGAGTCATGCACCAGTCGCTTTCTCATACATATTTTTTTTTCTATATATATATTTTTTCTTTATATATATATTTTTCTGTACCTCATGTTATTTTTGTTCTTTTTTCCCTCACTGTATATTCCTTTTTTTTTTCTTTTTTTTTACCTCGCAAGATCCATACACTATATATATATATTTTTTTTTTACCTTTTCTCCTGCTATATATTTCTGTAATTTTTTCTTCTTTATCTCACAAGTTCAATACTATCATTTTTTTTTTTTTTTTTACTGTACATACCATTATTTTTTTTCTATACCTCACGAATTACATACTTTATATTTTTATTTACCTTTTTTTCCTGCTATATATTTCTGTATATATATTTTTTCTTTACCTCATAACTTTCATATAATATAATTTTTTCTTCTACTGTACATTCAATTATTTTATTTCTTCCCTACCTCACGAATTACAAATTATTATACATATTTTTTATTTATTACCTTTTTTACTATCTATGTATGTATTCCTCTTTATATCTTCTCTACCTCATGCACAAGTTACATAATATAATTTATTTTGTAATTAGTATTTTTTTTTTTTTTTTTTTTTTTTTTTTTGGTTATGTTTACAAAGCTTTTTTTTCTCGTACTGATGTGCATTGATGTGTTTAATTAAGAGGAGAGTATACGTTTGCTGGTACAATGGAGCGCCTTGATTCCTCCAAAGTATGCCAGGAAACAACAAGACCAGAAGAACACAAATAATGGTGATGGCCTGTTGTTGGTTGGCATAGTTTGGAGGATTCAGTTACTCCTGATTGACCAGCAACTCTACAATGAGAGATGAGACTAAAGGAGGAGGTATTGTAATTTTAAGAGAGAAGGAATGAGAGAGAGACAGACGAATGGGAGAGAGAGAGAGAGAGAGTTACATAGAATCACAGACCACAACAGACCTTACGGTCCACACGGGGTGATCTGATTAGAAGGTTACTGGTAGAGAATGAATATCTCCCCAGTGATAGTCGTAGGTAAGAATAGCAAAGTAGAAGGCTCTCTCCCCACCCTCCAATCCCTCCGGCCTGAGCCGTACTGGAAATAAAGTTAGGAGTCAGAACCTTGTGGAGTTGGTAAAGAGAAAACTCCACAAGGAAATTTTATAGGAAAGATAGAAAGTAGTTGAAATTTGGCTAACTTGCCACCTGTAATGGGCAAAAAATTATTCATTAGAGAGAGAGAGAGAGAGAGAGAGAGAGAGAGAGAGAGAGAGAGAGAGAGTCAGACAGATAGACAGACACACAGACAGATCAAATATATAGTAGACAGTGGTTATTAGACAGTATGAGAGAGAAATAGAAAGAAAGAGTTTGACAGACATATAGACAGACAAACACAGACATACAGGCCAAACAGACAGGAGACAAAATAGACAGTAAGATATTATATGACTGAAGAAGAAGAAGAAGAAGAGAGAGAGAGAGAGAGAGAGAGAGAGAGAGAGAGAGAGAGAGAGAGAGATGAACAAGAGGCTGGAGATAGAAAAAAAGTGAGTGACAGACAAGTGAAAAGAGAGAGAGAGAGAGTGTGAGAGAGAGACAGGCATGAGTGAGACATTGAGAGATGAGTGAGGGTCGAGGCAGGAGAGAGAAAAAATGAGAGAGAGAGAGAGAGAGAGAGAGAGAGAGAGAAGAGGCTGGAGAAAAAAAGGAGAGAGAGAAAAAAAAAGTGAGTGAATGAGAGAGATGAGTGATGGTTGAAGCAGAAGAGAGACAAAAAAAAAAGAGTGAATGAGAGAGAGAAAGAGAGACAGAAGTGAGACATTGAGAGATGAGTGAGGGTTATGGCAGGAGAGAGAGAGAGAGAGAGAGAGAGAGAGAGAGAGAGAGAGAGAGAGAGAGAGAGAGAGAGAGAGAGACATTGAGAGATGAGTGAAGCTGGAGGTTTGGTTTTATCTTGAAGGAGTTTAAGTTTCAAGGGAAGTCATCATCTGTTTGGGAGGGAGTGTGTGTGTGTGTGTGTGTGTGTCATTTGTTTTGTTTGTATGTGTGTGTGTGTGTGTGTGTGTGTTTCTTTACTCTTACACCAGTTTCTTTCATCTGTTTTGTTGTGTGATTGTGTGTGTGTGTGTGTTTTGTTTGTGTGTGTTTTTGGCATCTGTT
>JAWZYT010007386.1:0-5000 GCA_034508575.1 Petrolisthes manimaculis | reverse complement strand
TCTTCTCCTTCTCCTCTTCCTTCTCTTCTTTCTCTTTTTCCTCTTCCTTCTCCTCTTTCTTCCTCTTTTTCCTTCTCTTCCGACGACTAGACATCTCAGGTCCTTCCTCTTCCTCCTCTTCTTTCTCTTCTTTATATTCTTCCTCTTTTTTCCTTTTTCTTCTTCCTCATTTTCCTCCTCCTCCTCCTCTTCCGACGACCAGATAATTATCATCTTAGGTACCTCTTCCTCCTCCTCCTCCTCCTCCTCCTCCTCCTCCTCCTCCTCCTCCTCCTCCTCCTCCTCCTCCTCCTCCTCCTCCTCCTCCTCCTCCTCCTCCTCCTCTTACTTTGGTTAGGTTAGGTTATTCTAGACTAGGTTAGGTTAGGTTAGGTTAAGTTATTCTAGGCTGGATTGCGTTGGTTAGGTTAGGTTAAATTAGGTTATTCTAGATTTGATTAGGTTAGGTTATCCTAGACTAGATTACGTTAAGTTAAGTTAGATTATGATATGTTAGATTAAGTAAGGCTATTCTTGAGTAGATTACATTAGGTTACGTTAGGTTAAGGTTAGGTTATTCTAGACTAGAATACGTTAGGTTTGGTTAATTAAGGTGGTAATTCTTTTTGATACATTGGAGTACCTTGGCTCCTCCAGTTAAAGTATATATCCCAGGAAACAAACAGGACCAGAAGAACAAAAATAATGGTGTTCTTCTGTTGTTTGGAAAAATAGTTTGGAGGATTCAGTTGCTCCAGATTTACCAACACAAAACTTCTTCCCCCCTCAAAGATAATAATAATTAGTTTGCTTCCATTGTACTCATACTAACTAATGCGTTCGGTCATCTTTGTCTTTCACCCTTTATAAACTTTTCTCTTATATAAAGTTTGCTCTCCATTCACCAAGCCTCACCTCACCTCACCTCACCTCACCAACTTCAATCTCATCTCACCTCACCAACCTCAATCTCACCTCACCTCACCTCACCAACTTCAATCTCATTTCAACTTACCTCACTAACCTCAATCTCACCTCACCTCACCTCAACTATGCAGCCGTAGTCGCAGTCTCACCTCACCTCACCTCAACCATCACCTCACCTCACCTCACCTCACCACCACACCATATATATTATCTCACTTCCCTCCTTCCTTCCCACCTCAGCCTCACCTCATTACCTCACTTCACCTCTCTCCAACCAGTCGTAATCTCAGTCTCACCTCACCACATCACATCACATCACATCACATCACTACATCACATCACTACATCACATCACATCACATCACATCACTACATCACATCATCTCACCACATCACATCACATCACATCACATCATCTCACCACATCACATCACATCACTACATCACATCATCTCACCACATCACATCACATCACCTTATAAATGGATAGTACAGTATTTATTGTTTATAAATCTGGAGTAACTGATTCATTTAAACTACACTACCCTACTTCCCTACAGTCACCAACAAGATAATATCACCTTTAATTAATTCATTAGAAAGAAGTGAATATAAGTAGTTGTCAGGTTAGTTAGGTTAATTGAATTTAGTAGAAGATTTTTTTTAATTAGTTTTGAGATGATTAGACGAATTTTTATTGTTCATATGAAAGTTACGAGTTAATTAAGGATGATTACAGAAGGTAGAATTAATATATTTGTCCATCTGTATCTATCTACTGTATAATGTATGAGGTGTTTGGTATAGCCCCTTATATTGTCATATATATACTAGACCATAAGCCCGTGAAGTGAAGTATGTGTAATTAAGTAATTAGTGGGGTGTTTTTAGTGACGAAAATGTCCTCTGTCCCCCCTCGTGTACGTCCACTTTCCGTGTGTAAATTCTTGGCGCTGTAGGTGGTCACGTGACATTTTGTATAGCATGACAGACAAACAGAGTCTCTTCATTTAGATATATATATAGATGGCCTTTGTGAATCTGTCTTTAATTAATGGTATATAGGACTGGTTGACTTCATGTAAGAGTAAGGCTAATTAATATGTTTTTATTAAGGGGAGGGTATAGTGTTGACATTTTTGGAGATTATGATTCCTCCAAACTATTCCAGGCAACAGGATACCATTATTTTTCTTCCTCTGGGTCTGTTTCCTGACATACTTTGGAGGAATCAAGGCACTCCAATGTACCAAAAGTATACTCTCCCCTTAAGGTAACTACTGCTCATCTTTCCTTCTGTAAAGTGGTTGAATTTATGGGTCTGGGTTGTGGGTTGATGGATTGATAGAAGGATTGTATTATCTCACAACTTGGTGTCTCTGGCCTATTTTAATGATAATAATGATAATGATAATAATAATAATAATAATAATGATAATAATAATGATAATAATGTTAATGATAATAATAATGATAATAATAATAATAATAATAATAATAATAATAATAATTAAATAAATATAATAAATACTATCTACACACATACAGTTATGGTTAAGATATTGTTTGAGAGATTATACACTCGTAATAATTATATTTCCAGAGAAGACAAATATCACTGTCAGTATTATTATTCAATCAATGTAAAGGTTTGGTCTAAATATTTTGTCGAACATTTACATTCTACATCAAAAGATTGGTTTATAATTGAGAATATATATATTTTTTAAGTAGAGCAATTTAACAATTAGTGTAACGGGTAGTAAACTATTTATTCATTTCAATTGATGTCAGTGATTAAATAAATTCATCTGGTCCTTTCACAGATTGTAACTCGATATATGTATGTATGTATGTGTGTGTATGTGTATGTGTGTGTGTGTGTGTGTGTGTGTGTAAGTAAGTATGTATGTATGTATGTATGTGTGTATGTATGTATGTATGTATGTATGTATGTGTATATGTATGTATGTATGTGTGTGTGTGTGTGTGTATGTAAGTATGTGTGTATGTATGTACAGTATGTATGTATGTGTGTACAGTGTGTATGTATGTGTGTATGTATGTATGTATGTATGTATGTGTGTACAGTATGTATGTATGTAACCAAGTTTTGTGTTGGTAAATTTGGAGCAACTGAATCCCCCAAACTATTCCAAGCAACGAAAGAAACACCATTATTTGTGCTCTTTTCTTTTTTTTTTTTTGGTCCTGTTGTTTCCTTATATACTTTGGAGAAATCAAGGCACTCCAATGTAACCAGAAAATAATTACCACCTTAATTAATGGGGTAATTCACTTTTGTTACATTGGAGTGCCTTGATTCCTCCAAAGTATGCCAGGAAACAGGACCAGTTTGGTAAATATAATAATGGTCTGTTGCTTGTAATAGTGTGGAGGAATCAGTTGCTCCAGATTTACCAACACTGTACAGTTGTGGTCAATAATAATCATCCACATATGGGTATCTCAAACATTTACTGTCTAATGTTTTCACGTTCACATATGATGTTATTGTTTTATGTAGTGTGTAGCTGCTTGTATTAAATTAAAAGATGGTAGTTAATTTATTAATTGGAAAGTTTATCATCTAAGGAAGAGAGGGAAGCTGTCAAACTCTTACGTGAGTTTATAGATTACTAGCAGTGATACCCGACGTTGTCCGGGTGAAGATCCTACTTGTGGTTTTGTCAATACATTTCGTCTAATTATTTTTATGTGAACTTATAGGAGTGTGTGAGGAGTCCATTATCCGGTGTGGTTGTTGGTCCCCAGAGAAACCATGCCAGCTTTACAACCACAAAAGTTATCCATGACACAACTACAGCAGAAGGTGGCATTGTAACAGCCACCATTAAATAGCAAGGCCCGAGTGGCCAATTGGGCTGTAGGGGTACTGAATCGACCCCCCCCCCCCCATTGGTCATTTTAAAACTTGTTTTTCACTGTCCTTAGATTTAGTATTAAATTTAGGTGTTGAACATTTTGTGTTTTGAATTCGTTGGTAAACTGGACATGCCCAGCCAGGCATAGGTGCCTTGAGACCATAGAGTCTAGGTTGAGAAGTCCATAAATCTTGGGTTGTTTTAAGCTGATAATTCAACAAACACATATCCAACAAAAATAAAATTAGACTGAGGACATTCCCGGGACTAACAGTACACCAAACAATGCTACAACATTTGTCAACAATATTTTTTATTTGTACCGGGATTCGAACCTGGGATCTTTCGGTTAAGGCCAAATAACAGCCTTCAGCTTAAGCTGCAGGGGTTCGAACCCCCCCCAACCCCCCCATTGGTCATTTTTTTTTGTAGGCCGAAGACACTTCCCAGGCTTCACCCATCAGAATTATGTATAACTTTTATTCTAGGTCAAACGATGCGGCCGTGCATAGCGGCTAACTAAGCACACACACACACACACAGACGGAGTGTTTTATATATAGAGATTATATTTGACCACGACTTGTCTATTAAGATTACAATACTGCTGGGGCTTAAATTGAATCACCAAATTCACATAATTATAGTTTATATATTATGCTTAGGCTTCAGTAACGGGCTAAATGAAACCTATATCCAGTGTCATAACAAAATAGACAAGACATCATTCGATGGCAACACCGCCCCTTAAAGATGCAGCGACCACTCGCCCTTTGCTATCTTTATTTTTAGTGACCTTGACCTTTGACCGATTTTGGCCAAAAGTTAATAATTTTCTTTTCTGATGAATATCAATCAATAGAAAAAAAATGAACATCATACGGCGAAACCTGTGGACGCTAGACTGTTAACAAACACACGAACAGATAAATATCCAGCACCGAAAACAATACACCTCCCCCTTCGGAGCGGTGTAAATATATAATTATATACAGACACACTTAAAAAGATATACACACTTAAACTGACCACCTAACAAATTAAGAAACTATCACCCACCTACTCACCCACCTACCTACCCGCACACCTATCTACCCACCTACCTACCCACCCACATACCCACATACCCACCTACCCATTCTGCCAATCAGCCGTGCAGGTAATTCTTTCTTGGAGTTGAGAGTTGTTTGTTTTCCTTCCAAGTTGTGG
>JAWZYT010007385.1:0-27500 GCA_034508575.1 Petrolisthes manimaculis | reverse complement strand
GGGGGGTAGGGCAGCAACAATGGGGAAGGGGAAGGGGAAGAGGAAGGGGAAAGTGGGAAGAGGGAAGGGGAAGGGGGAGGGGAAAGGGAAAGGGGAGGGGAAAGGGAAGGGGAGGGGGGAAGGGAAGGGGAAGGGGGAAGAGGGAGGGGAAAGGGGAAGGGGAAGGGGAAGAGGGAGGGGGAAGGGGGAGGGGGGTGGCAGGAACTGGCTGGCAGGCGGCCAAGGAAGCTTCGATCCGTAGTGGAGGGGGGAAAGGGGGGGGGGGAGGGTAGGAGGGAGAGAATGTGGAGGAGGGGGGGGAGAGAGGAGGAGGAACGAGGATGGGGGAGAGAGGAGAGAGGATGGGAGGGGAATGGAAGAGAGGGAATGGGACGAGTTTGGGGAGAGAGGGAGAGAGAGAGAGAGAGAATGGAGGGGTGGCTAGACAGTGAGGAAGTGGAGTGTCAGACAGGAGAGTAGAGGGGGGTGGGGGTGGGGGGGGAGGGGTAGTGTAGGGGGAAGAGTAGGGGCACACACACACACACAGACAGACAGGATGGGAATGGAGGAAGGGAAGCAACATCAGACAGGTATCTTTTTTTTTTACCTCGAGTTGTTCCTCTCACCTGTCCCACTCACCACTCACCTGGCCCCACTCACTACTCACACTCTCACCTGGCCCACTCACCACTCACTCTCTCACCTGGCCCACTCAGTTCATCTATTCCATCTGCCTCTCTCACTCTCTCCACCTGCCTCTCTCACTTTTCCCACTCCTTCACCCTTTTCCTCTCACCTTTCACACTCACTGGATGAATAGATAAATAGATGGTTTGATGGATAGATATAACATAAACAAAAGCAGCATAATCTCTCTCTCTTTCTCTCTCTCTCTCTCTCTCTCACACACACAACACATATTATAACGAGGAAAACACAGCAATACTAATCCATCCATTATGCCTCTCTAATTCTCTTTAATTAGGCGGTTCAAATTATTTTTACTTTTCCACATGTGCAATATATTCAACCTCTGGAGGCATTGAACAACCCAGTAACGCATATATATATATATATATATATATTATATATATATATATATATATATATATATATATATATATATATATATTATATATATATATATATATATATATATATATATATATATATATATATTATGTAGTTCTGTAAGTTAATATATAAAATAGAAGCAGATAATGTGTAGTCAGGAATATCAACGCTACATATAACTTTCCATAAGGGTGGTGTGGATATTTTTTTTTGCCGACTGTACCCTAAGTATATTTAGCCTCTTAACTCTATGAACTCATCCAAGTCTTTCTTCTTTATACCCTCTTATTTTTTTCTCAGAGTCCATTTTCATGCCTCTCATTTTTCTCACAGGCTCTCTGACTCATATCCTTCCCCTCTTCATTTCCCCTGCCTCCCCTCCAGTTATCTCTCTCATGGATCTCTCTCACTAATCTCACGGAAATTGTTACTTTGGGAAGAGGAGGAGGAGAAAGAGAAAGTGATGTAGGAGGAGGAGGAGGAGGAGGAGGAGGAGGAGGAGGAGGAGGAGGAGGAGGAGGAGAAGGGGGAGGAGGAGGAGGAGAAGGAGGAGGAGGAGGAGGAGGAGGAGGAGGGAGGAGGGGAGGAGGAGGAGGAGGAGGAGGAGGAGGAAGAGGAGGAGGAGAAAGTGATGTAGGAGGAGGAGGAGGAAGTGATGTAGGAGGAGGAGGAGGAGCAGGAGAAAGTGAAAGTGATGGAAGGAGAGAAAGTGATGGAAGGGGAGGAAGAGATAGGGGTGGTGGTGGTGGTGGTGTGAAATGGGAGATGGTGGCAATTGAACTGAAGATGAAGAATTAAGACCACCCAAGGACTGAAAGACCATGTAGGAAAAAAAAGGAAATGGTGACAGAGAGGAGGGACACCAACTCATTCAGAAATCACAAGACGAAAAATAAGAAAGAGGATTATATTTGCCATACTTGTTTTTTTTTTTTTTTTTTTTTTTTTTTTTTAATTAAGGGGGAAGTTTTGTGTTGGTAAATATGGAGCACCTGAATCCTCCAAACTATTCCAAGCAACAAACACCATTCTTTTTGCTCTTCTGGTCCTGTTTCCTGGCATAGTTTGGAGGAATCAAGGCACTCCAATATACCAAAAAATGAATTACCACCTTAAGGGGAGAGAATACTTTTGGTACTTTACAGTGCTTTAATTCCTCCAAAGTATGCCAGAAAACACACCCAGATAAAGAAAAATAATGGTATCCTGTTGCCTGGACTAATTTGGAGGAATCGTAATCTCCAAAAATGTCAGAACTATTACCCTCCCCTTAATATCGTAGCATCAACAAACGCACGAGAAATGTTAAGAGTCTTGATATGAGTTTTGGTCTATGAAAAGAATGACACCCATAGTTTTAAAACATTTGAGGGCCCTTACTGGAGCTCTATGAACCCTCCAAAATAATCCAGGCCACAGAACGCTTCAGTGTTTCTAATAGGGAATCTGTTGCCTGGAGTAGTTTGGAGGGTTCATAGAGCTCCAGTAAGGGCCCTCAAATTTTTTTTAAACTACGGGTGTGAGTCCTAACACTGACCCTTGAAGAACACCAATGTTGATATTTATTTTGCAAGTTCTGCCTCGTAATAAGGACCAATTATTCTGATGCTGTTTGACTTCCCTTGTATTTATTTCCCTTCCTGTTCTTCCCTTCTCCTCTTCCCTCCTTGTATTTATTTCCCTTCCTGTTCTTCCCTTCTCCTCTTCCCTCCTTGTATTTATTTCCCTTCCTGTTCTTCCCTTCTCCTCTTTCCTCCTTGTATTTATTTCCCTTCCTGTTCTTCCCTTCTCCTCTTTCCTCCTTGTATTTATTTCCCTTCCTGTTCTTCCCTTCTCCTTTTTCCTCCTTGTATTTATTTCTATTCCTGTTCTTCCATTCTCCTCTTTCCGTCCTTCCAATCCCTTTCTCTCCCTTTCCATCACCTCTTTTCGTCCTTTCATTTATCTACCCTTTCCTCCATTCCCTTTTCCATCTTCACCACTTCCTCTTTCCATCCTTCCCTTTTCTCCTCCACTTTCCCCTGCCCCCCCTCTCCCCCCTTCTCCAACCCATTACCCCCTTCCATCTGACTCTCTCTTTAGCTTGGGGTGAAATTTGCCAGGCTACTCTCGTTTATTCTGATACATATGTTTGTTTGTGGTGTGATGGGAAGTGTAGTGTGGTAGGAGGAGGAGTGGTAGTGGTAGGAGTGGTAGTGTGGTAGGAGTGGTGGTAGTAGTGTGGTGATAGGAGTGGTAGTGTGGTGGTGGTAGGAGTGGTAGTGTGGTGGTTGGAGTGGTAGTGTGGTGGTTGGAGTGGTAGTGAGGTAGAAATAGTAGTAGTAGTGGGATATGAGGTGTGGTTGGTACGACAATGTGTGTGTGTGTGTATATATATATATGTATGTACAGTCGGCTCCACTCCTGCGTTTCTCCCCTCGCGTTGCCCATGTTGGGCACGTTAGAAATTCGAAACCCGATTCACAAGTCAAAAAATTCGAAACATTCATATCCTTAGAGTGAAAGATATGAATGGTTCGAATATTTTAACTTGTGAATTGGGATTAGAATTTCTGACTGGCCCAACATTGGCAACGACAGGGGAGAAACGCGGGAGTGGAGCCAACTATATGTATGTATGTGTGTGTGTGTGTACGCTGACATATGACCACAGGTGTTAATTAATCATGTGTTATGCCAGGTGTCAACAGCAAGGCTCTAATGAATGCTTAAGGGCCCTGTGATCGTGTCTGAAAATTGGAGGCTTCTGATTCCTCCTGACTATGCCACGAAACAAACTCCTTCCATATTGGTGGTGTTTCGTGGCAATATTTGATGGCCTTGTTTATCTCCAATCTTCTGACTAGCCCACATCACACACAGAGTCCCTTAAAGGTATACGGTATATGAAGTGAAATGGCCTGAGTACTTTTCATTAATTACTCACAACAACAACAACAACATATCCATTTCAGAACCTACCTTTTACCACGAGATATTCCTAGACAACAACAGGAGACGGAATTTTTACTATAATAGGTAGAGAAGGGATACACAAAAACATTCACATTGCTAAGCCAGAAGGATCGTTTACTAGAAGAGAAAGTGGAAAGCAAAAAGAGTGGACAGCAAGCCTAAAGGAAAAGGAATGAAAGGACACACACACATACACACACACAGAGACACAGACACATACACTGACAGAGACACATACATAGACACACACACTGACAGACACATACACTGACACAGACACACACATACACAGACAGACAGACACACACACACACACACACACACACACACACACACACACACACACACACACACACACACACACACACACACACACACACACACACACACACACACACACACAGACACACACATACACAGAGAAACACACACAACATGAGGGGTCAGTGTATTACAAATTTATCATCATCAATCCATCTATAGTTCCTAATATTAACAAGACATTAATTAAAGGAAAGGTTAATGAAAGGCAGATGTCAGCACACCTTTTGTTTACTATGGGTTCAACAAAATAGCCGAGTGGGTGACTTGACATAACTCCTCACCCAACACCTCTATAAAGTGTTGCCAGCACCTCTAAACAGTGTTGCCATAATCTCTATACAGTACAGGGTTGCTTGGTCTTCCAGTAGTCCTCCTTCTCCTCCTCCAATTGCTCCATTTACTACTCCTCCTCCTCCTCCAATTGCTTCATTTTTTAATCCTCCTCTTCCTTCTCCTCCTCCTCCTCCTCCTCCTTCTCCTCCTCCTCCTTCTCCTTCTCCTCCTTCTCCTCCTCTTCCTCCTCCTTCTCCTCTTCCTCCAATTGCTCCATTTTTAATCCTCCTCCTCCTCCTTCTCCTCCTCCTCCTCCTCCTCCTCCAATTGCTCCATTTTTCCCTCCTCCTTTGGTCAATTTCCAGTGAGCTCAAGCATCATCCGTCAAGCTGGTACATTTTTCCCTCGTCCTCCGTCATTCATCCTAGCTTTTCTCTGCATGGACTCGAGTTTCCTCCAACCTTTATAAATGAACTGGAGGAAATGGAGGAAATGGAGGAAATCTAATAGTGGTGAGGTTGAGGAACGGAGGAAAAGTTGACAATGAAACACCACAACTTTCACACAGTTTGCATGTCTCTGTTAAGAAAGTTTTTTTTATATAATGCTGCAATACCATTAACATTTATTATTATTATTATTATTATTATTATTATTATTATTATTATTATTATTATTATCTGCGACTTTCCACGATACTGCCACCTTGAGTCCCACCACACACACACACACACACACACACACACACACACACACACACACACACACACACACACACACACACACATTTTCCACTCATCAGCAGCAGACCAGTTTTAGATGAATGAGTAATTAGGTTCCACAACTCTTATAATTTCAACACAACATCATTTTATATCCTTTTACTTATTGATTTTATATTTAAAGATTTCTTAGGATTACAGACAAAGTTACCAGAAGAATATAAATTTTAATGCTTGGTCTATAAGCTTCTTCGGTAAGCATGAAAAAATAAATATCTCATTCAATAATAAATAAATATCTCATTCAATAATAAATAAATATCTCATTCAACTAAATATCTCATTCAATCCAATAATGCGAGAAAACTAGTTAGTACCAGGAGGAAAAATATCTGATCTTTTGTTTTATAGTCATATATATGAATTTTAACTTACGATTCTGGGTCGTAATTACCAACTTGTCCTAATAAATATTTTTGGGACATTCATCTTAAGTACGGTAATTAGTTTAGTTGACCTTTAAGGGGGAGGATATAGTTTGGACATTTTTGGAGATAATGATTCCTCCAAACTCTTAACTCCAACAGGGCACCATTATTTGTGTTCATCTGGTTCTGTTTCATGGCATACTTTGGAGGAATCAAGGCACTCCAATGGAACAAAAGTATACTCTCCCCTTAACAAGCCAGCCTGGGTAATTCTTGACCAGGTGTGAGTACTGTACTTGTATACACTCACAACTATTATAATATCTGACCTTTCCTTGTGATAAAATATGACCAACATGAACGAACATATGTGATCCTGTGATTCATGGAGCTGATTGTTTTCATTTACACATACCTTGCACCTGGGGGAGAGGGAGGTATTGTTTTGGGAATGAACTTTATGTCAGTGACGTTTTTCGCTCATAAACATATTACTTGCGGCCATTTCTGGCGGAGGTCACAAGAGATGACCCACAACGGAACTTTAATCTGCTCAAAGAACAAGTAATAAAGTTGAACCCAGAACCCAGCAATGGTGAACCTGCCATGTGTTGCTGTGTTTATTTGAGTTGTGTTGGTGGTGTTGAGGCCAGGTGACGGGAGGGGCACACCCCGACACCCAGGCCCCCTACCATCACCAACACCCAGGCCCCCTACCATCACCAGTCATATATAGGGGAAGCAGGACTGGCCTACTGAACCACCAGTATTTCATAACCAGGTATACTCTCAGAAACCAGGTATACTCTCAGAAACCAGGTATACTCTCAGAAACCAGGTATACTCTTATAAACCAGGTATACTCTTATAAACCAGGTATACTATCAGAAACCAGGTATACTCTCAGAAACCAGGTATACTCTCAGAAACCAGGTATACTCTCAGAAACCAGGTATACTCTCAGAAACCAGGTATACTCTTATAAACCAGGTATACTCTTATAAACCAGGTATACTCTTATAAACCAATTATTGAGTATTTGAGTTTCTCCATTCCGATGACCGCCAGTCACCACTTAAGTATAGGGTTTGGTAATCAGTAAAGTTAGCAGAGCTGAGGGCACAATTTTGGTTCGAAATTTCAGGTAGTGTACATTAATTGTTGTACCGGTATACAATGTAACGAAAAGATCTTATCCAAGAAGTGACTTGTGACTGAGTTCTTTGATGAATGTATGTACGTCTTTGGGAATGGAGACGCGAAGTTTATTAATATTTCCTCTTGCCATGACATCTTTAGGTGTATAATGTAAGGCCTGGGGTGATGAGTACCTACTACCAACTCACCCCATGGAGCCTGAAGGATCAACATGGTAATATATTGGACAACACCAGGACATCATTATGAGGCTCTACAGACGCTTCCCTCCAGTCAGTGTCACTCTTCTGACACCTCACAGAAAAGAGGACACATTTTCCCCACACACAACTTGATAAAAAACACAACAACAACAACAACAACAACAACAACGTAACTTAGCAAAGACACGCACACAGTCCCAGTGAACAGTTGTGGCATCTGTACCTCTCATTGTTACTAGTGAACAGTACAGATCTGTAACTTTATAAATAAGACTTACTCTCCTATTGTCTGTGTGAGTTTCCTGCACCAACACCCATCCATCCACTCATCAAAGGAGAAACACTTTGTGGAGGAATTGGAGGGCGTCAGTGTCCTCCAAACAGTACTACATAAAACAGATTACCCACCCGTATACTATGGTAGTAAATAGTATCTCTCCTGAAATAGTTTTATTGGGGAATCAGTTGCATTTCACCCCCCCCCCCCACCCCCCCACCCCACCCCCCTAAAAGGGATTACCCCATTAATAAAATCCCCCATTAATAAAAACAGTATTTATTCTATTTATTTTATTTTATTCTATTTATTTATTTTATTTGTCCACACACACTCTCTCACAAGACCCATCATACTTTTTATAGGTTTTGATACTTTTGCTAGTGAATTCGAAGGCTTCTAATTCCTCCTAACTATGCCTATGCCAGATAAACATAATTCCCTCAGTGGTACTAATGAAGAAGATCTGTTGTTGTTGTTGTTCTGAGGAATCTGAGACCTTCCAATTCACCAACAAAAAAAAAACAAAAAAAAATCTCCCCTTCCGTTTTTCTGTCTTGGCTGGCGATACCTGACGACCACCTAAGTTGTAATTGTCAAGAAGAGTTGGGGAAATGAGTACTGGTGGGAAATGAGTACTGGTGGGAATTGAGTACTGGTGGGAATTGAGTACTGGTGGGAATTGAGTACTGGTGGGAAATGAGTACTGGTGGGAATTGAGTACTGGTGGGAAATGAGTATTGGTGGGAAATGAGTACTGGTGGGAATTGAGTACTGGTGGGAAATGAGTACTGGTGGGAATTGAGTACTGGTGGGAAATGAGTACTGGTGGGAATTGAGTACTGGTGGGAATTGAGTACTGGTGGGAAATGAGTACTGGTGGGAATTGAGTACTGATGGGAAATGAGTATTGGTGGGAAATGAGTACTGGTGGGAAATGAATACTGGTGGGAAATGAATACTGGTGGGGAATGAGTACTGGTGGGAATGGGTACGGGTGGGAATGAGTACTGGGGGAATGGGTACTGGGAAAAGTCCTGGATATAATGAGTTGAACAATGGTAAGATATTGGGAGCGAATACAAACTGTTTTCGTTCAGTAAATCCACGTTGTCAACCTCTACAGCTGACTGACACACCGACCCATCACGAAGGCGGTTCCTCAGAAGAACTGGAGGTAAACAAACATAAGCCAAGTGGGAGCATCGTACACATTACACTCACAGTTGTTGTACCAGCAACGTAATAATCACATCAAGACCCCATCATCTCTTCCAATGTTATAATATATATAGTACAAATTAAAACTCTTACTAGGTCTCTTGTTATCTGTATTAGCGACAGAGACAATTAATTATGGCAGTCAGTGAAATAGGGAGATAAATGGATAGATATAGACTGAAAGAGAGATAGAGAGACAGTCCACGTCAACAAAGAAAGCTCGGTATTTACACAACCATCATACCAACAAACATAATCGGTATAAAACCACATTGTGAAAAAGATCATTATTATTATTATTATTATTATCATTGGCGGCAGCAGCAGTACCACACACCACTGCCTCTCAAGTTTAAGTTAACCTCCTGGGGTTCTGTTTACTTGAACACTATGGGGAGGCTTCAACAAACTCCAATACAGGTAACATTATTTCCCATCTCATTCCACCATTAAAAAAAAAAAAATGATCAAAGTATCGTTAAAATTATCATCCTTTTAAAACAATACATTGGGCTCTATTTTTAATCTTATCAACCTCAAATATCATAAACATTATTCCCACTTTAAAACAATACACTGAGATCTGATTTAATTCCAATAATCTTCAGCCATGAGAATTTGGCCCACAATATCATGAATAAGAACTACTATTATCACTGAATATACTTTTAATCCAGAACCAATTTTACTAATGAATATATTTTTACTTTCACCCGGTAATATTTGCCAATGCTACAAAAAATAACAAGTAGTAATATCAATGAATATGTTTTCACTCCAGTCCTGAGAAGTATATTTGCATGTTGACAGAAGAGGACAACATTTTAATTAAAGTGAAGGGGAATGAAACATACTATATATAAACATTGGAGTCAACTGAAGCCTCCATTCCAGTGTAAGGCAACAGACCCTGGAGCACACTACATACACTAGTATTGCTAACATACACTGTTTCTGTTTGTTTATATCAGAAATGAACTAAACCACTGCATGAAGGCTTGCTACATGGGTAGGTGGGGGTGGTGTGGGATTTCATGAGTGGGTGGGTGGGGTGTGGTGTGGGGTTCATGGGTGGATGGGTGGTGTGTGGTGTGGGGTTCATGGGTGGGTGGGGTGTGGGGTTCATGGGTGGGTGGGGTGTGGGGTTCATGGGTGGGTGGGGTGTGGGGTTCATGGGTGGGTGGGGTGTGGGGTTCATGGGTGGATGGGTGGGGCGTGGTGTGGGGTTGATGGGTGGGGCGTTGTGTGGGGTATCATGAGTGGGTGAGGTGGTGGTGTGGGGTTTCATTTGTGTGTGTGCGTGTGTGTCACAAAAGTATTGAGGGTGGAGTTGGGTGGAGGTGTGTGTGTGTGTGTGTGTGTGTGTGTGTGTGTGTGTGTGTGTGTTGGTACTGTACTATCATCATCCACACCACACCACACCACACCACACCAGGGTAAGCGATAGTAATGGCTGGACTATTGATGCGGGAAATATACTCGCTAGTCTATAGTCTGTTTATTTTGTTCTCAGATGAAGACAACAACTCCCAGTCGATATTTTAAAGAGACTGACGGTGACTGTGACTGATGGAACCTCGTCAACTTAGTGTGCCTTAATTAAAGTTGTATATCATGGAATCAGAAGTAATATTTTAGTAGCAAGGTAAATCTGGAGCAAATTATTTCTCCAAACTATTCCAAGCAACAGGATACCATTATTTTTCTCCATCTGGGTCTGTTTTCTGGCATATTTTGGAGGAATCAAGGCACTCCAAAGTAACAAAAGTAGACCATCCCCTTAATGATAATCTGTTTTGGTCATTATTTACCCTCACCCAGAAGAAAATACACAGACTATAGTGTGTTTACCATTAAGGACCCTGTGATCGTGTATAAAAAATGGAGGCTTCTGATTCCACCTAACCCTGTCACGAAACAAGCTCCTTCCTTATAGGTGGGGTTTCGTGGCAATACTTGAAGGACTCATTTACCTCCAATTTTCTGACTACAACACAGGGTCCCTTAAACTGGCCCACTGTTACACCAACTTCGCAAAAAGACGCTTTCTGACGCAAACTGTCCCGATCGGGTTTTCTGATTGCGATTGAATATAACTGGACGCAGAACTAATGAATTGTCAGATCACTGGTGTCAATTTAAATCCTTTTTGAGTTTTAACCACTGACACAAACACACACGCACACACACACACAAGATTACCTTTAGATTATTCTCTCATGTTTTTTTTTGTTTGTTTTTTATATTCTTCGAAGTTTGGTATTGTTTCTTGTATGTTTTTCGAAATTTACTACATTTTCTTGTTTGTATTACGAAATTATTTGCTATATTCTTTTTCTTGTATGTTTTTTTTTTTCGAAACTTGGTACCTACTTTTTCTTCTATGTTTTTTTTTTTTTTCTCGAAATTTGGTTCCGAAAAGGTTGCATCAGAAAGGTGTCATTGTGTCCAGTGGTGATGATTACGTAGAGCCTCTAATAAAGTGATTAGTTTGTGTTGTTGTTGTTGTTGTTGAGGTGCGTCCACGTGTGAGACTTAACCCTTAATTCGGAAACACTGCATTTGTCAGACAGCAGTACTTTTTATATTTTTTTTATTATTATTATTATTTGTGTAAACAGCAATATTTCCACACGCTTTTTATGTAATAGGCAAGTTGAATTTCACAGTTTGTTTATTTATTATATATATATATATATATTTTTGAAGTTTGGAAGCACAGTTTTCAGGGGATTTTGTAGTGGTGGACAAAATATTTACACTTTTTTTAATATCATTTTTTTTTTTTTTTTTTTTTTTGGTAATTGGCAACCAAATTTCCACTACACTTATTTACGAGAGCATCATGATATTTCAAAGTTTGTTTTGTTAGCTTGGCGACAGAACATTGAAGAGGAGTTAGTGTATATTTGACAACAAAACTGCCTTACGCTTAGAAATTATAAACAAAAATCTATACAATCAGTTTACAATCAGTTTACAATAAAAAACCAAAGTATTATTGACACAGTTACTCGTTGGGGGGAATATTATGGGTTTCACATAATCTTTAATTAATAGTTTGCTTGGCCCTCTGTCACAAACACAGCAGTCATTTGTAAACAGTAAATAATAGCGTATAATTTATTTCGTAGTTGTCCTAATAAAGTGAGAGATACAGTGTTGGTAAATGTGAAACAACTGCTTCCTGCAAACTATTCGAAGCAACGGACCACCATTAGGTTTGTTGATGAATATGATCCTGTTTCCTGACTAATTTTGTAGGAATCAGGGCACTCCAATGTATGTATGTACCAAACGTGTATTCTCCCCTTAATAAATAACGCAACACAAATTTCATACTACGCAACACAAGTTTCACACTACGCAACACAAGTTTCACACTACGCAACACAAGTTTCATACTACTCACCAAATGGAAACAACACAGTGATGCCAGTTTTGTTTTGGGCACACATTGGAAAACAAAACAAAACACAACAAACTAGACATATTAAGGTAAGGTCTATAATCCTACTAAATTAATGTTTAGGGAAGACTCTCATGTTTGGTGAATTGGAGGGCCACAGATACCTCTCTAAACGATGCCAGGAAACAGACAGACAGATAGACAGACGACCCAAGTGAGTGTTGCCATTAGGTGTTCTGTTTTCGTGGTATAGTTTGTGGGGGTATATTATGTTGTAACCCTTCACTTTTCCAACAAGAAAGTGTCCCCTTCAGTACAAAATCAAAGTATTAAAGGTAGAGACAGGGGCACTGCAAGGAATAATTCTCAGCTTATACAGGAGTAGTAGTAGTAGTAGTATAAGTGGTAGTAGTAGTGGTAGTAGTAGTAGTAGTAGTAGTAGTATAAGTAGTAGTAGTATAAGTAGTAGTAGTAGTAGTAGTAGTATGACTTTGGCTTTGGTAGAGAAGAAACATCTCTTAATATAATCATGTTTAGTTAAACGTTTGAACAGACAAAATATAAATATAGAGATGACTAAATTGACCTACTCGCTTCGTCATCTTACGAGGGATGATCCAATTAACACATCTTGATCTTTTTTTATGTGTGAGTGAAATAAATTGCTAAAACAGAACAAGATTACCTTGACAATGACAGGAAATTAATTAGAAAGAGTACATCCACAATAATGATAATTCCAAAACGAAAGAAAATGTTACTGTATAATAATATGTATAAATGAAAATATTACTGTATAATAGAGTATTTTTTTAAGGTCTGGCAAGGAGTGTCTCCCATACTTACCCCCCCTAAAAAAAAAAAAAAAAAAAAAAAAAACTGGATTGTAAAATTTTCGTAGTATCATTGTGAAAAAGATGCCTTGGTACAATTGCCCCAAAAATTTTCGAGACACTATACCTACTTAAATCTAGCAGGGAGTGTCTCGGAATTTTTTGAGGCAACTGTACACTGATACTTTTATGATTATAAATATAGTGTAGGAATGATGTGAAATTTAAGGGAGATTCTATTGCTGGTGAATTGAAAGATCAGGTCTGCGATTCCTCCAAACTATGCCATGAAACAGACCTCCTATTAGTATCACCCAAGATGTCTGTTTCCTGGTATAGTTTGGAGGAATCACAGAACTCCTAATTACCAACAAAAAAATCTTCCCTTAATTAATTACCTGTTGATTGTATTGTGGCAAGGTGTGAAGCAGTGACTGAGTTGGCAATAGTTGTAAAGTAAGTGAAAGTGTTGCCAATTATAAAGGAGTGAAAGTGTTACCAATTATAAAGGAGTGAAAGTGTTGCCAATTATAAAGGAGTGAAAGTGTTGCCAATAATTATAAAGGAGTGATTTAGTTGGCAGCTGTGGAACAATGAAAGTTTTGACAATTGTGAAGCGGTGAATTTGTTGGCAATTGTGAAGCGGTGAATTTGTTGGCAATTGTGAAGCGGTGAATTTGTTGACAAAGGTGACGTATATATATATTCATTCCCAGAGAGGAGTCTTATTCACATTATTCATTTTATTTAAAGTTACTGGAAGACAACAGCAAAAGTATTTTATTATTATTATTATTATTATTATTGGGGACCGAACCGGAGTCCTATCATATACACAAATAATGCTGTTTGTGTTTTTATTACTATTATTATTATTATTGTGTTTTGGAAGATTTTTGATATCACTGTGCATTTTCTGGTTTTGGACAATTATTTTTATTAACTTTATTTATTTTATTTTTTTACGGCACTTGGTCTTTCCTTTATTATTGGTTCATTGGAGCGTCTTGATTCCTCCAGTGTAGGCCAGGAAACAGGACCAGATCAACAAAAATAATGGTGACCTGTTGCTTGGAATAGTTTGGAGGAACGAGGTGCTCCTGATTTATCCAAAACTGTACTAATTAACCCTTTATATTATACGTATGTGATCATTAAGGTCATCCAAGAATTATAAGCGACTACCCATGGTAAAAAAAAAAAAAAAAAAAAAAAAAAAAAACGACAACCCATGATAAAAAAAAAAAAAAAAAAAAATATATTTCCTAAAAGTTTCATTTTCTAGAACAATTTTGGGATGTCAATGTCGCCTCTTATTTTTTTTTATTTTTTTTTCCTGCATCATCTGAACAACTTATTAAGGGGATAGTACTGTTGGTAAATCTGGAGTAAATGATTCCTCCAGTCTACTTTAGGGATGTTGGAGTGCCTCGATTCCTCCAAAGTATACCAGGAAACAGAACCAAATGAACAAAAATAATGGTGTTTTGTTGCTTCGAATAGTTTGGAGGAATCATTTACTCCAGATTTACCAACACTGTACATACTTCCCTCTTAACAGTTGCTGAAAATATTCCTGTATAGTCATGGTCAATTGTCCTGCAACACCTTCCAATGAGATGGCTTCGAAAAATGATCCGAAACTATAGCTGTTGGTGTGTGTAATTTTGGTTCATAAAATTAACTCAAATAGCTCGCTTTTATTCACCAGGTTGCAGGACATTAGACCATAACTTTACCACACACTGTTTCAGGCAATCAATCAATCTTTTCGTGCTCAGTTTGCAGTCCATATAGGCCTCCAAACACATCAATAAAACACATCCCCTGTTTAATTCCATATGGAGGGGTTGGTTCTGTTTCCTGACTTAATTTGGAGGAATCAGTAGTCTTCCAATTTCCCATAATAGGTTACTCTCCTTAATTAAACTATATCAGAACAGCACTTTATAACACTACCAATTGACAAGGACTAAACTCTTTATATTATATTCATTATTTATTTTATTCCTTTCCCAATTTCAGACTACGAAAAGAAAGTGGATTTATTGGTTTGAACTTTGGAATTTCATAAGTGGAAACACGGGATCATTATCAAATTCAAAAAGTGTATCTATCAACTTTACCGATGACTTGATCGATTAAAATGATTGATCAGGAAATGGAAAATTCACTTTGATATCTGTTTTCAAAGTTATTTCAAGACGGGCAAGGAACTATTCTCCGAGACAGTACTTGTTTGTAATTTCCTATCAAAGCAGACTGAGTGAATTACACGATTATTTCGGAATTGAGGGCCAAGTGTCGTTATTGTTGTTGTTGTTGTTGTTGCTGTTGTTGTTGTAGTTGTTGTTGTTGTTGTTGTTGTTGTATGGATCAATTGAGTGGCGAGTAACATACGGGGCCCATGTAAAGTTTGTTGTGAACTCCCATCCTTATCCCATGCACTTCTCCCTTTCCTCTTCCGTTTCCTCCGCCTCCTCCTCTGTATTTAATTAAGAGTCTGTTTCATTGCACAGTATGGAGGAATCAACCACCTCTAAAACCTCCCCAACCCATTCTCTATAATCAATCAATCCATTCTGTATTTCTCCAGTCCCGTATTAGGTCTTCATTACACCACCACCACACAGACTATATTATCAGATGAATGGGTTTGAACACAGATAAGAATTGACCTGATGTTGATGCTCAGTATAGAAAAGTAGACAATGTTAGGCCAGAAAGTCCCTGTATAAGTATAGTCCCACGGGAGAAGGGGACATGCAGAGAGAAGAAAGGACAGCCAGCACGAAGGAAACTTAAAATAATATGGGAGAGATGGAGAAAGAAAAGGAGGGACCAGTTGAAGAAAGAAAGGAGGGACTGTTGAAGAAAGAAAGGAGGGACCAGTTGAAGAAAGAAAGGAGGGACTGTTGAAGAAAGAAAGGAGGGACTGTTGAAGAAAAAAAAGGAGGGACCAGTTGAAGAAAGAAAGGAGGGACTGTTGAAGAAAAAAAAAAGGAGGGACCAGTTGAAGAAAGAAAGGAGGGACTGTTGAAGAAAGAAAGGAGGGACTGTTGAAGAAAAAAAGGAGGGACCAGTTGAAGAAAGAAAGGACCAGTTGAAGAAAGAAAGGAGGGACCAGTTGAAGAAAGAAAGGAGGGACCAGTTGAAGAAAGAAAGGAGGGACCAGTTGAAGAAAGAAAAGATGGATCAGCCAAAGTAAAAAAATGGAAAGACAGTTGAAGAACGAAAGGAGGGACAGTCGACGACAATAAAAAGGACAGGGAGCATCAAATAAATAAATAATGTGGCGTGAGATGAGATGACGAAAGGGACACAATTGTTATTTGTGGCCACATCTCATAATTATTACAGTACAGGGATAAACACAAATCATTTTTATGTATACGTGTTGAATGTAGAGGCGAATGAATGTCCGACCCCTTCAAACTGTGCGTGGAAAGAGACCCTTGGTGGTGGAGAGAGGAAAGGAGAATGGGACGTGAGGGAATGCTGGAACCTGTGTATATACTCGTGTCATTATTGATTCACATACTATACTGGATGTCAACAATGGATATGTCTCTTATGTTTGTAGTGTTAATTAATATATCTAGAGAGAGATAGAGAGATAGAGAGTGAGTGTGTAAATGCAGAAACACGAATTGAAAAGGAGTCTTGACACAGGACAAAATAAATTTCACTCATGATCTTAAGGGGAGAAAAAAAAAAAAACTCTTGCCAGTTGGTAAATTGGAGTGCTACTGAATCCTCCAAACTACATATGTCACGAAAGTTTAGATTTCTGATTAGTTACATTGAGGTGATTAAATTTGTTTAGAGGGAGAGTTTGGAGGAATCAGTAACCCTCCAATTTTGTATATAGAGTTTCACCCCTTAACAATCAGTAGCAAAATATAGTCCTTTAAAATGAAGACGCCTCATCCATTTGAGTTTTTCCATTTACTCACTTATATTATTTGTGTTCACTTAAGGTTTGAATAATTACATGCAAACAACTCTACTTTTTCAATATCTTTTTTTTTTTTTTCATTATTTATATTTCAGTCTTGGACACTAATAACATGAAAGCCGGAACTGAGTCATTTATTTATTTATTACTGTTTGTATAGTTAGTTAGTTAGTTAGTTAGTTAGTTAACGCTGAGCTAGAAATGGATAAAGTCTCTTTCTGGAGCTAAGTTCTTATTTAAGTCCTTAACTTTTTACCTAACCTTATAAGATAACCTACATTATATTATTGATAGAATAGCAATGAAAATCTCTAAAATAAATATTACCCCCCTTACGCACGGTTGACTCACACGTTGGTAATATCTTTTCTACGACAAAATTATTATACCTAAGACAAAATTATTATACTTAAGATTCTCAGGGTTTAGATATGTGTTGACTGATTCGCCTCTTATCATTCATTGTGATTCAGTTTCAGGAACCCTGTGATGTAGTCTGATTATTGGAGATACAGGAGTCCTTCAAACAATGCCTCGAAAAAAAACCCATCTATATAGAAAGAGCTTGTTTCGTGGCATAGTCAGAAGGAGTCAGAAACCTTCAATTTTCATACACAATCACAGGGTCCTTAAGAGGTAAAGATGCTGCTTGGCAACTGACTGCTTGACTGCTGTTGATTCCTCTATATTGTGCCACTAAAGATAACACCTAGACGGAGGAAATCTGTTTATTGGCACAATCTGGAGGTCACAGCATCCTTCCAATTTGGCCAACGTCATCTGTACCTCCTCAAGTGAATATCATGCCAGCACCAGAGAAGGCGATCACCAAGTAAGACCTATTATTATTATTATGCAGAGGTTGATAGAACGCACTTGTGAGTTGACTGTGCGCAAGAAGGTTAATGCATTCGTATGGTCTACAACGTTTAGAAGAAATATGTGAGACGTGGTGAACCCTCCTTTGTCTACCAAACAAGAGGTGGGGTGGAAACTTCGGGTCGCTGACTAGAAGATCCAACATCGGTCATAGAGACATGAAACTTAAATTACTTTTTACAAGTAAAAAGATAAAAGTTGATTAACCCTGATCGCGGAACTATCTATAATTAATTGTATATATAGATAAGGCTCTTTATCACTTACTTTCTTTCTCAAGATGAACTTCACATTCTTGAGTCATTTCTTCATACGTGACAGGAAGCTTAAGTTGCCACTCATCACAGAAAGAGTTAAGAAGTTATAAAAAGCAACCTCTTGAGAAAAAGAATGTGAAAATTTCTAAGCGAACAGACTGAATTTGAACCTATTGTGTAAGTGTCTGTTGAGGTGATGTTTGTGTGTTGAGTAGCATAGTATTCCAGTTGTCCCCGTGGCTGTTCACAGTGAAGCCTGGCCTGTTGTATCCTCATTACTCACAGAGCAGCAGGCTGGTCACTGGCCATTATGAAGCGTTTATACCACTACCATATTATTCCTTCATCCTCACTTTTTCATTTTTCCGTTCTAAAATCATTTTCCTTTGTCCTGTGATTTTCATTTATTATCCTCTGGTCTTCATCCTCCGTCCCTATTCTTCATCCTTCACCCTTGAGGCAGAAGTGTCCTGTCCAGATTCACGGATATCTCCAGCTGTCTGAAGAGAAGTTTGAGGACGGAGATTTAACCATATTTTGATCACAGGCCAGAGATAAATATGGCAGTTCTTTATTCGCTTCGAGACGAGGCTGGTACTGTGATGGAGGCGTGGGAGTGTCACATGCCGCCCTCTAGCATGGCTGCGGCCGTGAAGCTCCCGGACCACCGTGACACCACAGGTTAGTGGTGGCAAACCACAACATGAAGAAGGAAGACGTAGGCAGTGCCGTGGGTGGTCCAGGGCCCTGGGCTCCCTACAACCGGACCTATAGTAAGATCTCTCTATAGGGCCGCTGTCCAGGAGGCATCTCCCAGTGGACGGTGGGTGGTCGCAGTGGCGCTAGTGGGCGGGCGGACTGCTATATAAGTGTCTCCTTCTGGTTATCCATTGTTTGCATCTCTTGGAGGCTTTTACCTTTAGTCTCAGGTACAAATATGAGGGTAAAGATAAGAGCCAAAGCTGCAACACTCGAGTATAGCCAGAATGCTCCATATAGACCCAAGAGGTACTCAAGGTCCACAAAGGTCTTTACACTTACAAAAGAACAAGCATAGCTTACTGAGGCTGCAACTGAACCCAACCCCCGATGCTTTAGTGGAAATAGTTCTCCAATATACAACCAGCTGATGGGTGAAACACCAAGGGCGAAGGCAATCTCAATGACGAGGATACAGAAGAGTGGGACCCAATCAGAATCCCTCCACTGTTGTTGATTAAGTACACCTTTGTTCTGGTCCAGCCCCTTCAGATAAGTGTAGCCACCAAAGGCAGCGAGTGCCGCAGACATGAGCATGTTGCTGAAGACTAACAGTGGCCGGCGACCTACAGTGTCAATGAGTGCCGATGACGCCATGCCAGCACATATCTGTACGAAGGCCACCACCACAGCTGCACGGTATGGGTTGAGGCCAACGAAGGTCTTGGTCAATATGGGCACGGCATAAAAGTTGAAGGCGTTGGCACCACTAAATTTCTGGAAGACCATGAGGCCGCAGGTGATGAACAGCGGACGGACGAGCTCACGGGGCGCCAAACTCTCGGGACAGGACTCATTTTCCCGACGCAGACTGGATATGTTAGCCTTCATGGTGGTCAGTTCCCGTGCTACGTCTGTGTCTGTACCACGTAGCCAGCGCAGTGCATTGGCTGCCTCTGTGTCCCGACCTCTGTAGAGCAGGAAGCTGGGTGTCTCTGGGATGAAAAGTGCAGCGAGAAAGAGACAGACAGGTGCTACGGCTGTTACAGTGGCCAGCTCCCGCCAGTTTAAAAAGGCTCCTAAGAGATAGGAGAGCAACATGCCGATATTGCTGCTCAGCTTGGCTAAGGCACACAAGCAGCCCCTGATCTCGGGGTGGGCGATCTCGCTGATGTAGACGGGAGTGACGACGGCAATGACGGCTGAACACACGCCCCCTGTTAATGCCGCTACATATAACATGTTGACATTCCAGGCCACCACAGTCATTAACCACGACAGGGCAAAGGGTATGGCCACTGCGCACAGTACTCGTTTCCTCCCAAACCTGATGGACATCCCGCCAGGCACCGCTCCGAAGAAGGCTCCAAGCAGCGACAGCGAAGCAATCCACGACCCCTGGTCCTCAGTAATGGCGAAGTGGTGCCCTTGAGCCGAGAGTGTGGCCATGGAGGCGAGGGCAGGGGAGGAGTAACCCTTGCCCAGCCCAGCACACAGCGGCCCCAGAGACACCACCAGGGTTGCCAACACCTGCAACACCAAACATAACGTTAGTAATCATAGCTAAGTAATATTTATTTCGTACACCTATGAATACACACTCTCACCCACCCCTACTCATCTATTCTCTCTCACTCTCACACACTCTCACTATCTCTCTCTCTCTCTCTCTCTCTCTCTCTCTCTCTCTCTCTCTCTCTCTCTCTCTCTCTCTCTCTCTCTCTCTCTCCACAAACAACTCAGACAACTTTTATCTTTCCGTCTCAAACTTCACTCGAATCCTCCTTCGCCTTCTGTAAGCGTCTTAATCTCCACTTTTACGTACCCCATCAATTTTTCTCAGCTCATCTCTTCCGCTGAGATTTCTTATCCCTTTCTGTCTTTTCCTTAGAGTAAACATCTTTCTTCTGTCAAAATATTTTCCCCAGCACCCCCCCATCCGAATTAGAACAACTCTTTTCTCCTGATCATCCCTTCTAGTGCTGACGATGCCGAAAATATTATGGCCTCTCCAGTATATATTGTGAATGAGACATACATGCTTCGTTTTTTGTCTATGATGAAACTTTGGATTCATAAACTTCAGAAAAGATGTGTGCCTATTTCTAACAAGTGTCGTTAGCATCATCTGACAGGAGTGGCAGCAGGATTATTGGTGATGACTGTACATACCATTCCTCTATTCTATATTCCTCTGGGAACCTCATTCCCTCACGTATCCTAACAATAACACACAGCCAAAATTCCAGTTTCTTCATCCCAACACACCCCACTTCATTCCATCACCTTCATCTTTCCTTCCCAATAGAGTACACAGTCACCTTCTAGTTTGTCCCTATCAGCACTCACTTTCCATTCCTCCACCTTCATCTTTCCCTCCCTAGAGCACACAGCCGCCTTCCAGTTTGTCCCTACCGACACCCACTTTCCATGCCTCCACCTTCATCTATTTCCCATTAGCGTGTGTAACTCTCACTCTAGTCGGCTGCTCTGTCACACCCCTCCTATTGTGACACCACCGCTCCAGCCAACACACTACATGCATACACACATAACACCACCACTCCTTCCTTTCATTGAGGCCATCCTTCTTTCTTAATGATAGAGTAAGGACAGAGTTATTGAATGTAATTTTCATAAAGTGTTAGATTTGTCCCCAGAAAGCAGTGAGAAAGTGACAATCTTAGTAGTTTTTTTTTAGAAAATTACTAAAATAGATATCGTCATTACTTTTAATTTGATCATCGTACATGAATCAAGTTGCATAAAGTACTGTACCATCGCCCCGCAAAACTATATCCTTATACAGGTGTTGTATTGATGTGGAAGCAAACAGTACAGCTCGTGTTGTCTCAAGTGGGTTCTCCAGATCTTGGTCCACTGTCTCATAATATTATTTAACCATATAATTGTAAGGATATAATTTTCCTGAGCAACAGTACATGAAACAGAGACTGGAGTACACTAGATAAAACTACGCTTTGTTGAGGTAGTAAAAAATAAAAAAAATAATAGAAATAGAAGGAAGAAAAAATATATATACAAAGTAAATTGTCGAAGAAAAATAAAACGGGAAAGTAAAATATGGTACTGACCTGTGTACAGTGTTGTGGCGGTGTGTTGACGTAGACGAACCGGGCCGTGGTGGACTTTTTGCTGGGTTTACGACTCATGGTGCTGGTCTTGGTGCTGGCCTTGGTGCTAGCGGTGCGGGTCGAGTCTTCAGAGTAGTGGGAGTGAGCTGGCGTTATCTCCGCCTCCTCTCGGAACTGATGCTGCTGCTGCGCCTTCCGGAGGGAGCGATGGACCTGTGGTGGCTGATGGTGATAATGATGGTATTGGTGGTGGTGGTGTTGGTACTGATGGTGGTTGGTGACGGCGGCGGCGACGGGGGCGGCGCGAACGCTCTGTGTCACCTGTACCGGGTAGTAGTGTGGGTGGGAGGCCGGGTGGTAGGTGACATGGGCCTCCAGTGGGTGGTGGTGGTGTTGGGGTAGGCTTGGCGTGGTGACCGATTTGTTTGGCCTCCTCCTCCTCCTACACTTCTACTCCTCCTCCTTCCTGGGCTCCTTTCCTGGCCTCCTCCTCCTTCTATACAACGACTCCTGCTCCTTCTTGGGTTCTTGGTGGGCTGGTGGTGGGACTGGTGGTGGTGGTGGGGGCGGGTGGGGGCGCCGGAGGGGTCCTCGAGGTGCATACAGAGCACTCTAGCGGTGGAACCAGGGTAGCCTCAGAAACAAGTGACGGTGACAGTGTTGCCCACTTGTACTCGGGTAGTTGGCAACACTTCACAGATCAAGTTGTATTTTCTTGTGTTAGTTAATGTATTGGATGTATGTGTGTTGGACTTACATGTATCATACCATCAGTAGACACGACTGATTTATTATATCTCACTGTCTAACTTGTATATTTATAGTAGAAGAATCAATACGTCGTCAGCATGCACAATCTGTAATAAATGGATTGACGACACTTTTGTATGTACCCTGTGTATGTTGTTGAATGTATAGTATGTATATGTTAGAGTTACATCAATATTATATCTATGGTATACACAGTCGCTTATCAGATTTGATTTCAAATTTTAGTATTTTTCTCAAGATTGGTTGCAATGAAAGTTACGTTCTTGTAAAAAAAAGGTGACTCCCAATGACTCAAGATGTTAGATTCTATTTGTCCCTATAATATCATACATCAGAGTTAAGGAGACGAGATTATTATGCTAAGATCTGGCTTCTTATTACAATATTATACAACCAGAAAGAACAAATCTTAACCGAAGTGGGATGACAATATTGTACCCTAGATAACTCGAAGACAAAATTCCCTGGCTGTGTCGCAGTGTGTGGACTCAAACAGCTCCTTCTTCCACCTGGCTCAGTTTAGACCACTGTAGGGAGACGCTGCTATAATGACCTTGCTATTATGCTCGTATTTTCGGTGAGCTACTAGTATACTCGTGTGATCGACGAGACGCTAAATATACTCGTGTTGTTTTGTGAGATATTAATATGCTCGTGATTTAGGTGAGTCACTAATCTGCTCGTGTGGTCGTGAGTTAGTAAGAAGCTTCTATTTCGATTAGCCTCGTATGTGCTGGTGACGTCGACGAGCCACTACCACTGCTGCCTTCCTTCACTGTCCAGACGCCACCTAGCGGCCTACTGTGGCGGCCGTCGCAGGTGTGAGGGCGTTTCTGTGACAGTTTTCCACCATTTACTGTGGTGGGGGGCGGCAGGAGTGGCTCTGAAGGGGTGTGGGTGGGTGGGTGGGTGAGTGGTTGGAATGCTGAGATGAGCAGAAGAAACCCACTCAGGAACACCTCAGGTCCCTGTAGTATGTGTGTGTCGTGATGTAGTCGTCAGGACAGATGGCGTCTCTGGTGTTCTGTAGAAGGAGAAGGCTACAATTAGAGAGTTATAAATACGATGAACAGATAATTATACAAGAGTCTATTTATCTGATATTGTTTGGAGGAATCAATAGCCCTTCCACTGAAAAAAAACAAATGACCTCCTCTCTTTTAGGTAAACTATGAGTGAAATATTGGTATTGAAAGGTTTGGGATTGGGTTGGGGTTGAGTTGGGTTGGGTTGGGTTGGGTTGGGTTGGGTTGGGTTGGGTTGGGTTGGGGTTGAGTTGGGTTGGGGTTGAGTTGGGTTGGGTTAGGTTGGTTTGGGTTGGGTTAGGTTGGGTTGGGTTGGGGTTGGGTTAGGATTGGAGTGGGATACATTCATTTTTTAAGCCTGAGTTGAAAATTCTCGTAAACTACAGGGAACTACAGACTTTTCAGCACAAATATTGCAAGATATATTTTGAACAATTTCATTAGTGCGGCCTTGAGAGAGAGAGAGAGAGAGAGAGAGAGAGAGAGAGAGAGAGAGAGAGGAGAGAGAGAGAGAGAGAGAGAGCCGTAACTTCCATTTACAGGCAACTCTTTTAAAAGGTTCCACTTGTAAATGGTCCCCTCCTGGTTCCTCTCCCACGCCTCTCTCTCTCTCTCTCTCTCTCTCTCTCTCTCTCTCTCTCTCTCTCTCTCTCTCTCTCACTTTTATCTCCCCTCACTCTGCTGCCTGTCCTCACTCTCATTCCCTCGGTGGATTGGCTTATCTCTTAGGAGGAGGGGTGGGAGGGAGGGAAAGGGGGTGGGGAAAGAAAGAAAGAAAGATAAAGTGAGAGAAAGAAAGATAAAGTGAGAGAAAGAAAAAGAGAAAGAAAGAAAGGAGTGAGAGAGTGACTGACTGTGATACGATAGGTAAGATGAAAACACATTATTTATTATTTATTATTATTATTTGAGACAGCATATAAACGAGTAGATAAATTATCAGAGAGAGAGAGAGAGAGAGAGACGAGAGAGAGAGAGAGAGAGAGAGAGAGAGAGAGAGAGAGAGAGAGAGAGAGAGAGAGAGAGAGATGCTGTCATTCACATCCCCAAAAGGACAAAAATGTAAATGAAAATATAGGAAAAAATTAGAATGAAGGTTAAAAAGGGAACAAAAGAATGGGAGATTGGAAATTATAATATTGAGAAGAAGGAAGGAAAAAAATTATAATGAGGGATGGGATGAGGAGGATGAGGAGGAGGAGGAGGAGGAGGAGGAGGAGGAGGAGGAGGAGGAGGAGGAGGAGGAGGAGAAGAAAGAAGAGAAGGAGAAAGAGAAGGAGAAGAAAGAGGAAGAGAAATAAGAGAAGGAGAAAGAGAAGGAGGAGGAGAAGGTAGATGAAAAGGAGGAGAAAGGAGGAGGAGGAGGAGAAGAAAGAAGAGAAGGAGAAAGAGGAGGAGGAGAGGAGAAAGGAGGAGGAGGAGGAGAAGAAAGAAGAGAAGGAGAAAGAAGAAGAAGGAGGAGGAGGAAATATAAAAACGGAGGAGAACAAAGGAACGATTACAATTATGGAACGAAGAGAGAAAAGTGGTTTGAGTAAATCGAATACAGAACTTTCATTCACTCCATTATCTGAACTCAACTCCATGTGAAGAAAATAGGTAAGAAAAATATAAGAAGGGAGGAGGAGGATAAGAGGAGGAGGAGGAAGAGATGGAGGAAGAGGAAGAGATGGAGGAGAAAGAGAAAGAGGGAAAGGTGAAGGAGGAGCTAAGATGAATATTTTTCTCTCTTTAAATTTTACTTTAATTAGGATAGAAAGGGATGGATAGAAAGATAAATAAATGGATATAAATACACATAGATGTATAGAAAGATACATAGATGGATAGAAAGATACATAGATGAATAGAAAGATACATAGATGGATAGAAAGATACATACTGTACATGGATAGAAAGATAGATAGATGGATAGAAAGATAGAAATATGGATAGAAAGATGGATAGATAGATACATTCTTATTTTTCTTTCTTGTCACTATCCCTCCTTCTATTTCGTTTTCTTTCCATCCCTTCATCCCTAATCCCCCCCTCCACCCCCACTATGCATGAATTGTCAGATAACGGGTTTAGGGAGACTCGCCCCCCCCCTCTCTCTCTCTCTCTCTCTCTCTCTCTCATTTCTTCTCTCTCCCACCTCGTTTTCTTCCTTTCTCTCTCCTACCTCACCACCATCATCATCATTATCATCACCACCAACACAATCACCATCATCACTACCACTACCACCATCACCACCACCACCATTACCACCATCAACACAATCACCATCATCACTACCACTACCATCATCACTACCACTACCATCATCACTACCACCACCATCATTATCATCACTACTCCTCCACTCTTTCTCTCTCTCTCTCTCTCTCTCTCTCTCTCTCTCTCTCTCTCTCTCTCTCTCTCTCTCTCTCTCTCCCTCTCAGCTGGTTCAGGAGGAATGCAATTAGTGGCACCCTGTCTAGTACCCCCCCTCCCCCCCCTTATCCTCCCCCCTCCCACACACACACACATCCTCTTCCTTCTCCCTACTGTGTCTTTTCTCTCACCTCTCTCTCTCTCTCTCTCTCTCTCTCTCTCTCTCTCTCTCTCTCTCTCTCTAGCCCGGATGCATAGGTCCTGTCTCTACCAGTCTCTCTCTCTCTCTATCTCTCTCTCTTTCTGTGTGTGTGTGTGTGTGTGTGTGTGTGTCTACCAGCTAAGCAGTATACAAGCAAATTAAGTAAACAAAACAATATTACCTTATCAATATAAACAAACGGAAGAAACAAGATGATCAACGCAATAAACATAACAAAAAATAAGTATCATAAAAAGAAAAAAGAAAAAATAAGTTGATAAAAGATTAATACGAGATTATAAAAAAATAAGAAGGGTAAGAGAGATTAATAACCAGAGATGCGAGGGAGGGAGGGGAGGGGGAAAGGAAGGGAGGGGAGGGGAAGGGAGGGATGAAGGGAAGGGGAGGAGGGGAAGGGAAGGGAAGGAAGGAAGGGAGGGGAGGGGAAGGAAGAGGATCAGAATCAGAATCAGAATCAGAATTTATTTTCCATTTTACAATGGTTATTCTCCATTATTTACATTATGCTTTACACAGATTTGACTGTTAGTCGTAAATATAAGATTTGTTTGTTTGTTTTTTAACATCAATACATTTAAAACCCCTCAAACTTCTAAAATGCTTAATACATCTAAAACATCTGAATCATTTAAGACTTCTGAAATGTATAAAATCCTCAAAAAATATCATCAATACGTTAAAAATTCCAAGATATATAAAACTTCTATAAGAGTAAAAATATCAGAAAAAATATTATCGTTACGTTAAAAGCACTCCAAGATATTTAAAACTTCTAAAATGAATAACAATAGAAATAAAATTAATAGAAATCTAAAAAAGTATCATCAATATGTTAAGAACATTCGTATATATTTAAAACTTCTAAAATGAACAAAAATCAACAAAAAAATAAAATATATAATATATAAAATGTATAAAAAAATGGGAAGGGAAGGAGAGGAGGGGAAGTGAAGAAAGGGAAGGAGAGGAAGAGGAGGGGGAGGAAGAGGAGGGGGAGGAAGAGGAGGGGGAGGAAGAGGAAGGGGAGAATAGGAGAGGGATTAATGGAAGGGAATGGGGAGAAATGGAAGGAAGGGTGAAAGTGAGAGGAATGGAAGGAAGGGTGAAAGTGAGAGAAATGGAAGGAAGGGTGGAAGTGAGAGAAATGGAAGGAAGGGTGGAAGTGAAAGGAATGGAAGGAAGGGTGGAAGTGAAAGGAATGGAAGTAAGGGAAGGGTTAGGAATGGGTGGACGTAAAAGGAATGGAAGGAAGGGTGGACGCGAGGGAAGGATGGAAGGGTGAAGTGAAAGGAATGGAAGTGAGGGTGAAAATGAGTGAAGGGTTAGGAGGAGGGACAAGAGGAAGGAAGGAAGGAAGGAAGGGTTGGTTGGATTACACT
>JAWZYT010007384.1:0-24666 GCA_034508575.1 Petrolisthes manimaculis | reverse complement strand
AGGGGAGGGGAGGAGGGAAGGAGGGGAGGGAGGGAGGAAGGGGAGGAGGAAGGAAGGGAGAGAGAGAGGGGGAGGAGGGAGAGAGGAGGATAAGAACGTATGAGCGTTGGGGAGGGAGGTAGGGAGAGAGGGAGGGAGGTAGGGAGAGAGGGAGGGAGGTAGGGAAGAGGGAGAGGAGGGATAGCATGAGAGGATGAGGGGAGGGGGGGGAGGGGAGGGAGGAAAGATACGAAAGGAGAGGAATAATAATGCAAGGTACAAAAAATATGAAAGATGGAGGTGGTGGTGAAACACAAGGATGGTGTAGGAACGAAGGAAGGAGCGAAGGAAATTGGTAAAAAGGAAAAAGAAAGAGAGAGGAAGGGAATGAGGGAATTTAGGAGAGAGAGAGAGAGAGGAGAGAGAGAGAGAGAGAGAGAGAGAGAGAGAGAGGAAAATTAAGGAGAGAGAGAGAGAGAGAGAGAGAGAGAGAGAGAGAGAGAGAGAGAGAGAGAGAGCATATGAGTATCTTGACAAATCCATTTAGTAAAGGTTGTGTATTAACTATATAATTCTATACTTTATTCTGGTTACATTATAGTATTACCTTGATCCACCCAATTCAACCCTCTATACACACACACACACACACACACACACATTGGTATACAGAAAGAACACACACACTGGTATACAGAAAGAACACACACACTTACACATACACACACACACACACTGGTATACAGAAAGAACACACACACACACTTACACACACACAGGTATACAGAAAGAACACACACACACACTTACACATACACACTGGTATACAGAAAAACATACACACACACCCACTGATATACAGAAAGAACACACACACACACACACACACTTACACTTATAACTTACACATACACTCACTCACAACACACACACACATCTATACACTTACACTCAACAATCTCTCTCTCTCTCTCTCTCTCTCTCTCACACACACACACACACACACAGATACAATAAATTAAATAAAAAAGGTTGACAGACACACAAAAACAAGACATACAAACAGACAGACAGATAGACAGACAGACAGACAGACGGGACAAAAACAAGACGGCCAGACAGACAGACAGACATACAGCTTGAATGAATATAGTTGTGGTGACTATAACAACAGACTGTAAACTAAGAGGAGACAGACAGACGTAGACAGATAACAGTAATTGTAGACGGAGGGGAATAATAATGTGGTTGTGATGATGATGATATGCATACTACTACTACTACTACTACTACTACTACAATAATAATAATAATAATAATAATAATAATAATAATAATAATAATAATAATAATAACAACAACAACAACAACAACACGTGTAAACATACCAGCACTAAAAAAACAGGAAGAAAAAAAAGAAGAGGAAACTTACAAATATATTTTTTTTTTACAAAGAATCCAAAACGGGGAATAATATTTATTATTAGCGTGAGGAATCGAACGGAAGGAAAAAGAAAATTGTCCTGATAACTGAGAATGGGAAAATGCCAAATATGATAAAAATAGGAAAAACCCGAGGAAAGAAGAAAATGAGAGATAGAGATTAGAGAGAGAGAGAGAGAGAGAGAGAGACGAGAGAGAGAGAGAGAGAGAGAGAGAGAGAGAGAGAGAGAGAGAGAGAGAGAGAGAGAGAGAGAGAGGGGGGTTAAGAAGTAGGAGGGGAGGGAGAAAGAGAGTAATGAGGAGGGAAGGGAGAGGGAAGGACAGAGAATAAAGAAAGGGAAAATTAAAGGAAGGAAGAATTATGGAAGGTTGAGAAGGAGAGAGAAAGAGAGGAGGAGAGAAAGCACATAAAATGGAGGGAAGGAAGAAGGAAACAATGACGGAGAGACGAGACAGAGAGGAGATAAAAAGCACAGATAAGGGAAGGAAGGAAGGAAGGAAGGAGGAGAGAAGGAAAAAAGAAAGGAAGAAGAAAAGGAGGAAAGAAGAATGATGGGAAAGAGAGGGACACAAGGAGGAGAGGGACAGAGAGACAAGAAAGAAAGGAAGAAAGGAAGGAAGGGAGGGAGGAAAGAATGGTGGAGGGACAGAGAGAGACAAGGAGGAGGAGGTGGAGGAGGAGGAGGAGGAGTAGGAGGAGGAGGAGGAGGAGGAGGAGGAGGAGGGACAGGAGAATAGGAGGGCCTGAGAATAAAGGATAGTTGGGCTGGCTAGGTCTTGTTGAAGTTGCTGTTGTTGTTGTTGTTGTTGTTGTTATTGTTTGCCTGTGATGCTGTTGACTCGACCCCTCTCATTACCCCCCTCCCCCCCCCCTCCCTCAGTGTTTATGTTGATTGTTTACTTTATCACAACAAACAACAAACAACAACAACAACAAACAGTCCTCTCTTCTGTAGACTTAAGAAGCTAATATTAAGATTTCTTATATATTGTTTTTATCTTATCTCTTTTGTCACGTGATTATTATTATTATTATTATTGTTATTATTATTATTATTATTTATATTTTATTTTATTTATTTTATTTTTCATTATTTTTATCTTATTTTTCATTATTTTTTATCTTATGTTTCATTTTTTTTCATTTTTTTTTTTTGTTTTGGGGGGGGGGGGGGTATTTGACAGTCCCCCCCCTCTTTTTTTTTGTAAGGTCCTATTGAGTTATGATGACCGGGCTCCTCCCTTTCATGTCCCAAAATATCCTTCAATATCCTTAATTAATAGTCTACAGAGGAGATAGTAATAGTAATAATAGTAATAATAATTAGTTAATTAGTTATGTATATTGTCAATGAATGTATGTTACACCGACTACTCAAACTATCCATCAATATCCTATAATAATAATAATAATAATAATAATAATAATAATAATAATAATAATAATAACTATAATAATAATAATAATAATAATAATAATAACTATAATAATAATAATAATAATAATAATAATAATAATAATAATCACCATTATTATTATATTATTATTATTATTATTATTATTTCCGGTGAGTGAATATTTCCAAGATAGAAATATCAGAAATATATGACGAACCAAAATAAATTCGAACCCAAATACAAACCCAAAAAATACCAGAACACGAACCCAAAATACCCAAACGTCGAACCCAAAATACGAGAACTATGTGATGAACCCAAATTACCCATCAAACCACAAACTGTCTATCATTCTCTCTAACTTTATCAAGGCTAAAGGTTTTCAATTCTCTCTCTCTCTCTCTCTCTCTCTCTCTCTCTCTCTCTCTCTCTCTCTCTCTCTCTCAAGGCTAAATATATTCAATTATCTCTTTCCTTTCTTTCTCTCTCTCTCTCTCTCTCTCTTTGGTGGGGTCTTACGAGAGTGTCACCAGCTGTACACACACACACACACACACACACACACACTACATTTGGACACATGATCGTTAATATTAAGCTTGACTGGACCCTATACTCCGTTGAAAAGGTAAAGTCAAATCAAAAGTAGGTCAGGTCAGGTCAGGTCAGGTCATCGGGTTGAAATCAATAAGAAAGAATAAACACTTTTCCTTAATGTGCAAAGTTTGGCACGAGAGAGAGAGAGAGAGAGGCAGAGAGAGAGAGAGAGAGAGAGAGAGAGAGAGAGAGAGAGGAACAATGCTGATGATGTGGTTTTCTCTGACGTATTGATATTGAAAATTTTAAAGGGATGAAATCAGCGAGGAATGAGTGATATATTCTGGTAAGAGAGAGAGAGAGAGATGAGAGAGAGAGAGAGAGAGAGAGAGGAGAGAGAGATAAGAATAAGATAAGGATAGCCAGCCTCCTTATTGTATACAAACATACGAAATGGGAATAAGATCATTATTATTTTACGGTACCACTTCTTTAATATCTAACACAACATTCACTCTATAGTTTATCGCAACTATAAGATAACACATGTATATAATATAACCCATTACAGCAGAAAAAAAAGATGACGGGAGACAATTTATTCATTATTTATTTTAGTATCCGTGGAAAAATTAGGACGAAACGATATAGAGAATGGGATAATGTCGCTCACTAATTTCTAACGTATAACTTGCTTATGTATATTAATTGTATGAAACAGAAGAGGGATATTTACAGACTAACTATCTATTTAACCATCTAACCATCTATCTGCTATTTATCCACCCATACACCCATATAGAATCTCTGTTAACAAAGTAACTAACTAACCAACTAACTAAAATTTACCCTTCCCTCCATCCTATGCATGCACAGTAACTATACAATCTCATAAAACAAACTATTATAACTATCTACCCCTCTCTCCCTCCACCCATACAATCCTTCTTATTTACAAACTAACACTGACTATAACTAACTACTGTATACCTACATTTTACCCTCCCTTCCTTCCTCCCCCCCCCCCTCTCTCTCTCTCTTTATTATTATTACTTTCTCTCTCTCTCTCTTTATTATTATTATTATTATTATTATTACTCTCTCTCTCTCTCTCTCTCTCTCTCTCTCTCTCTCTCTCTCTCTCAACCCATACCATCCTTCTTATTTAGTAACAAACTAACACTGACTAACTGACTATATCTACCTTTTACCCTCCATCCCTTCCTTCCTCCCTCTCTCTCTTTCTCTCTCTCCATGCATACACCGTGACGACCTACCAGCCAATATCGACGTGTCCCCACCAACCACCGCTGTGACAAGAATATACAGACAAAAATATATATAAATAAAAAAAATAAAAATATATATATATATATCCCGGCCGGGGAAAAAAATGTGCAAGGGGAAATCCGTGAGGCAACAACAAGAGCGTGAGCGGCGGCATCAGCGGGATTGACTCTAAACAAACACATGAGCAGCAGCAGAGAAGGAAGGAAAGAAGGAAGGAAGGTTAGGCTAGGCTATGGCTGGGCTGGCAGAGAAAGAAGGAAGTAAGGTTAGGCTATGGCTGGGTTGGCATGGCTGGCTCTTTTGGACTCTTCAACGCTTAGATACATAGATATAAATAGATAGATACATACAAAGATAGATAGATAGATAGAGATAGATAGATAGGTAGATAGATAGATAGAGATAGATAGAAAGGTAGATACATAGATACAATAAATACATAGATAGATAGATACATACATAGACAGATAGATAGATACTGTAGCTTGTTGGTGTAATGATACAGTGTGCAGAATTATTCCTTTGACAGTTCATCATTGTTGTAAATGAAACCGTGTACAGTAGGCTAGTTTTCCCTTAATTTAGACCTTCCTAATTTGTTACCATAATTTAGTCAATTTGCCACCATGATCGTAGCTTATATTATATGGAATACACATCTTTCCTACTATACTATAACACACACACACACACAAAGTCCGGCAGCTATAAAGCCTTGTTCTCCTTGTGACTCCTCCTACTGTGAGTCCTATATCACAAGGGAAGGGAAAGGAAGGAGTGGGGTGGGGGTGGGGGGATAGGTTATTTATAGGCAGGGAGATAGCCGTCCTTCCCACTTCCCTCATCTCTCTCTTGCTTGCTCCTCTCTCTCTCTCTCTCTCTCTCTCTCTCTCTCTCTCTCTCTCTGCAGTTCTTGTTTTGCTTCTTAAAATTAGTCAGTCATACCTGCTTATATCATATGTGTGTGTTAACTTAAAAATTAGGTTGGTACGTACATATAAATTCGTCGTCTATTGATACTGAAATATTACTTTTAACTATAACTACTATAATAGCTGGCACTAAAATAAGTCTTTCTTACACACACACACACAGAAGAGAGAACAGTAGGATACAGAGTGAATGCAAAATTCGTACTTACATGTGTAGAAACTCCGAATATATTCCTTCCACAACCCTATAATTACCTGAAATAAATAGAAAAAGATTAAATACAATAGTCTTAAAGGTAAAAACAGTAATTATATATACATAAAATAGATAAAAAGGTCAATATATATAATACCTAGCCATAAAATACATACAAATCAATAATAATAATAATAATAATAACCCTGCTTGCCTGTTCCCCATTCCCCCTCACTCCTCCACCCCCACCATAATAATAACCCTGCTTGCCTGTCCCCCATTCCCTCCCCCACCCAATCCCCCCCACCACCACCCCCATCTTACAAATTTAATGTCGAGTGGAAAAATGAAACAATGAGAGAAAAAAGAAATACTGGGAATAGGAAATGTGACAAGAGCTGAGTGACTGACTGACTGACTGACTGATTGATTGACTGACTGGCTATAATTGACTGACTGTTGTGTTGTGTATAGCATGCATGGTGACTGTGGTGAGTGACGGCATAGTAGTAGTAGTAGTAGTTGTTGTTACCATTAGTATTTGAGTACAGTATATAGTAGTAGTTGTTATTGCTGTTGTTGTTGTTAATGATGACGTAGTAGTAGTAGGTGGTAATGGTAGTAGTAGAGGGTGGTGGTAGTAGGGGGGAAGGGTACTATAATAAGGATGGGTATCACCTTGGGTATATGACCTTGGGTTGTTGTTGTTGTGGTTCTCAGGAAATAGTTCCTCTCAAACACTGATGACTGATGCCAACTGACCGGGTTTTCTTCACATTATTATGTTACAATTATTGTCCACGTTTATAATATTATGAGGACTTTCTGGGACATTAAACTGATAGCGTGTGTATGTGTGTGTCCGAAAATTATCACTACACATTCACATTTCATCCAATAGATCTTCAATAAAAACTTCTATTCTATTGGTCGTAGAAAAATTGATCAACTGGCAACGATGCCCCCCCCCCCCAGCTGTGTGTGTGTGTGTGTTATCCAAAATTTCCAGACTACATTCTAAAATTATATATTTTTTAAAAAAAATTGTTGTGTTATCAGGATTCTATTCAAACAGGAAAATTTAAGAGTAGCTGATCAACATAATACAGAAAATAAATTCAACTTGTCACGAGGAACGAGATGCATTAGCCTACATTTCAAAGTACAAAGTAAAATTAAATTGTAATAAATAAATATAGGCCCACATTAATAATTATACAGTAAACATTACTCTGTACTGTCAACATCCTAGACTCGTCGCCGAAATTGTCCTCGCTGCCACAAACAACAAGATATATCCATTAAATTAACCTAAAATGTCATCTATAGTTGTGTAAATACAAAAAGAATCCGAAGAATGAATCATGGTAACATATAATAATAATAAACATAACCCTAACCTCAATAACATTAATGAATACACCGTAAATAAATAAATAAATAAATACCCCGTCGAAAAAGTTTTGTACCGAACTCACCTACAAAGTTGTTTACAAAGACCATCCCAACACGTGATAATAAGCAGTGTTGCCAACTTAGCCAACTTTCCTATGCACCTACCTAATTTACACATTATTTAGGGCAAAAAATGAGTCAAAATTGCATGAATAATTAGCAGATTATTAAAACAAGTCTAGTGAGAAAAATGTAAGAGATTTATTTATAATGTAACACTTTTTTATCTGACCAAATTAGGGACTATAGATAAATTTTAATTGGCAACTCCGTATGTATGTGTGTATGTATGTATGTATGTATGGCTGCAGGTGATTTGAAGAGCGCTATAGGCCTAGTACTACTCTCGCTCTTTCTTCTCCCATCATTGGTAAGTATATAGGCTTAATAATTAATAATAAATTACTATAATAACTATAAATAATTGAAATACATGAGTTATATGGCAGGAGTTGTAACCTATGACATTTTATCACTAGCTACCACATCCGTAACTTATAAAAAAAAAAAAAAAATAGTGATAAATAACACCACATCCGTTGTAGATATATTTCCTAACTAAATAAATAAAGGTTCATTCTAGTTGTATTCATTATCCAGTATGGTTCTCTCTGTTTTGTAGTTAGGTCGCTGGATATTTATTTAGTTATTTATCTATTTATTTATTTTGTTTCTCGTTTATTGAGTTTTTCGTGATTCCAATTTTTTTTTTTTTTTTTTGTTCGTTTGTTTACTGTGTTGGTGATGGATTTTTTTATATATTCCTCTTCATCCTACATCATTATGAGTAAGTAGTAATAATAGTAGTAATAATAGTAGTAAGTTAGTAGTAGTAATAGTAGTAGTAGTACCGTAGTAATTTTATCATTGTAGACATACATGGAATTTTTACCAATGTATTTATTTTATTTAATATATAAAATTATACCATTTATATTTCATTTTTCAAGGTTATGCTTTGACTACTGTTAGGTGCATGTAGTTTGCCCAGGTTCGGTCAATTCCATTTGAATATTGTGGAAATGGGGCATTGACGAAGAAAATTCCATAGTATAAAAGTGTCTTAGAATGTTATAAGTTAATTATTGGGTACAGAGGGTAGAAACATTGTAATAGATAACGGCAATATATGGTACCGGTACTTAATGATTACCAGTAATTTGTTTTGGGTAAATACCAGGGCTACAGATTCCACCAAAGTATAGCATATAACAGACCATCACAGTATGATATGTATAAGAAGGGTATATTATTTGCAGTATTTAGAGGGCTACATCAACTCCAAAATGGCCAGAACAAACAACCATTTGAAGAAAGTTATCTATGTCGCATAAAACACCATTTACATGAGTGATTATCCTACTGTACATCCTATTTTAAATTTGCAATAATATTATGATACAAAATACCGTACTAAAGAAACTTACCGGTAACTTCAAGAGAACATTCTATAAAAAGAGGATACTCCATACTGTACTTAATACTGTATAGAGCATAATAATATTATGCTCATACCTATGCATATTTTTATTAAGAAGATAATACTTTTGGTACATTATGGTGTCTTGATTCACTACTGTAGTATCATTGTAAATACTTTCAATGACTGCATCCTGATAATTTTTTTTGTAACATAAAATTTAATATTGATCTTTAACTAGCTGTTTACTTTTTCAGATATATCAGTACAGTTGACATGCAAAAGGACACTGTCCCCGCACTGTCCTGCTTCGTGCCAGGTTGTCGGTCAGTGAGGCTCAATGGACGGCAGAGGTGGTCAGCTGTTCCAGTGAATGAGGCCAGAACATGGGTGTGGCTGGCAGACATACTAAGTGACTTGTACCAGAAGTCCTCACAGGTCACATCTCCCCAGTCCGTGCACAGTAAACACTCAGTCTCAGGTAAGTACTCTCTTAAGTCGACTTTTATAATTCTTGTTTGGTACCATACTTGAATGGATTTTTCCCTGAGCAGCTAGAAATAAGTTTTCTGGTATTTCTTACAGGAAGCCGCAATTTACTGTAGCATTAAAAAGAGATTGCTGTTGTTAACCTTTGGCCTCTAAGAAATTTCCAATGTCAAAGACCATCTAATGCTGTCTATAATGAATTACAAGAGACTAAAAAAAAAATCATCATTGTGCGGAATAATATCCCTAATGCACAAATAAAATAAATTATGAACCACAATGCAACAGAAAGAGATTACATCCATGTACTGTAGGTGAAGTGATTTGTAACCTAAATGCTAAAGATTGCTGACAACATTTTATAATTTTTAAAACTATTAAATGTTTTTTGTTTTTTCAGGAGTAAGTAGTGATGATCGATTCAATAAAGACTATATTCCAACACTCAACCTCCCATCCTTTGATAGTGATGATGAGAATGTGGATGATGGAAAAAAGGAGGTTAGTGAGACTGAAGACTTTGATGTTAGTTGTAAGAGTGTGAAAGTGTATAACAGTGTCTGTGAAGACTGCCTTAATGTTATACTAGCAGCAATTACAAGTACAACACAGTCTGAATGTGACAACTACTCAGCAAATTATAAAAATATAAGAATTTATGAAAAAACTCCAACAAAGAATAATGAAAATAATGAATTCACGTCAAATAAAGCTGATAGAAAAAGTAGTAATGTAACTTTAACAAAAGCCAGCTGGAATTACAAGTTCCTTTCAAAATGCAAAAACTTTGTAACTCAAGATGTAGTGACTCTTCACAAAAATGAATTGGTAATATTCAGTTCTATCATCACCAGGAATTTTAATGTAAATAATAATCTTAAAGAAAACAGTATGGCAAAACAGACCCTAAATATGAAAGAATATGATGAGGATGCACTACGATTAGTGCATCAACAATCTTCTCAGATGTCTGCCAGATGTGACTTCTCCATCATGGAGGGCAATGAGTGCCAGGAACTAGTAAAAGGTATTGAATGCAATATAAACAAGGCATTCTGCAATGAAATAGGGAAGGAGAATTCCAGTGTCGGTAATGAAAACCAAAATAGAATAATTAAGGAACTGGAAGATATGGTGACGAGTCACTGGGAGGAGGAAGAAACTGTAACGAATAACTGCTGGGAGAAGGAGCGGGAAGAGCGCATGAGGAATCGCTGGAGACAAGAAGAAAAGCCATACAGGTTTGAGAATAGATTTAGTCTTTTCACACAAGTACCCAGGATCAATGTCAACCCATCTGTAGGCCTTGGCTTGAGGAGTGCACACAAGGGGACCAACATGAATAAAAGTACAACAAATCAAGGGACCATTTTGGGGAGCAACATTAGCAGTACACACCAAGGAACCAATGTTATGGGTACATACAATGATATTGGGATTGACCATGGCACCAGTATTGTTCGTAGCATCGCTCAAGGGGCCAATGATATTTGTGTTGAACCCAATGTTGGGAAGGTATACCATGGGACCAAAGATTTACATCAACAACCAAATCCACTGGGACCACAACAAGGGCTCAGTTTCATGGTACATTCAAACCAAGATGTCAGTCCTCAGGATGGCACTGAATGGAATAACATCACCAAAATGGGGATGGACACTGCTAGATGGAATGCCTACAAGAGTGCAGCAGACTTGAGTTCAGGAGCCAGTGATCAGTACCTTAGCACAAGGTACAACACTGTAGATAATGATAGTGAATTGAGGAAGGGCTATGATTATACTAATAAAGACAGGTTGGTTAATAACTTCACATTTAATACACTCACTGAAAAGGAGGACAGTGACAGAGATAGATGTATGAACATTGGTCAAGCCTCAAGGAACACTGGAGGTAACAAAGATATGGCACTCATTGTGGGTGGCACAAATGAAACTCAAGATTGCTCATTAAGGGAGTGTGTGAACAGTAAGGAAAATGAACTAATATATGATAAAATTGCAGAAATATACAACACAATGGCATATAAAGATGATAATAGTTGGAAAACAGATCATACCTCTGCTAAATGTATTTATAACCACCAAAAGCCCAATTTTATGGACAAAGCAAGCCATAAGGTGAACGTGGGTAAAAGTTATGATGATATATCTAGCTACTGTGGAGGTGGCTCTCAGAGTGAATTATCTGAAGACACTGAGAGCAAGAAAACAAACTCTGATGATGGTTATGAAGATGAAGATGTAAATTACATGACTGCAGATGATGGAAGTGATGATGACCAGGATGATGATGATGGGACAGACAGCATCAGCGAAAACAACAGAAAGGTCACAAATTCCTGGTATAATCATAAGAGAGAGATCACTTTGCCGACACAATGTAAACAAAATACAGGTACAACCTTACTGAAAAATTGTAAGAAATACAGAGGGATGTCTTCTCATGCAAGTGAGAAAGATGGCAAGGCCACTTCATTGATAAAACATAAAGAGACAGAGATAAATTTACAGCCAAATTGTAAACGCACAGAGACTCCTTCGGCACCACAAATTAAAAAGAGAGAGGCCCTTGCATCAACAAAGAGTAAAAAGAATGGGACATCTCCATTAACACAATGTAAAGAGGAAACTACTACACCTACAATATGTAAAGAGGAGATTTCTATGCCATCAAAAAGTAAGAAGAATGAGACCTCACTGCCATCAAAAAGTAAGAAGGAGACCTCCACACCATCAAAATGTCAAAAGGAAACTTCTACATCAACAAAAGGTAAAAAGAATGAGACCTCTTCATCATCAAAATATAACAAGGAGACTTCTTCACCATCAAAATGTAAGAAGGGAGAGACTCCAACACAACTGCAACACAATATGACAAGCAACGCCTCTGCTTCTATTTGTGGTTACAGGGACTCCACCACACAAACACAAATAAAGAATAAGGCAACTTGGACACAAACCTGCCCTTCAGTCACAAACTCAACAACACAAACACAAATAAACAACAAAGCAATTTATACACAAACTTACACATTAGCCTTGGACTTTGCAACACAAACAGTCAACAATATATCCAAAGATTCCACTACACAAACAGTCAATAAATTATCCAAGGATTCCACAGCACAAACACTCAACATTTCAATCCAGGATTCCACAACACAAACAGTTAACAGTTCAAGCCAGGATTCCTCAACACAAACAGTTAACACAACAAGTGGCAGCAGCAAACAAGACAAACTGAGGAATGACCAGGAGAACAGAGGGACGCCAAGTCCGTTGTTTTGTTCTAATGAAGAGTATCAACTGTTTGCAGGTTAGTTATGATCTTAGAGTAATTGCAGTGGGACCCCCTTCACACACATACATACACACACAATATATACCGTAACTCTCCAAGGCTATGATAATATTCCATTTTACTATGAAACTTTAACAAAGCTATTCATTAGTGCAATATACATTACGCAGAGTGAATTATACAATAAAAGTTTGACAAACTGTGGACAGGTAGAAAACAACTTACTGGATTTTTATAGTTAATTTCAATGCAAGGGTGGTTCCGACCGTACAGTAGAGCTTTGATTGTAACACAAAGATATACTGTAGTTATATTCCCCACTTCATCTAGCCTACACTCAGCCCTCCATTAAAGAACCACTACTGTATTATTTCCTCAGACTATTTACACTCATTGCTATGTTCCACAGTGGTTTGTTTTGGTTTGCAAGCACTCAAACAACAGAAACCTAACTGTGTAAATGACTCATGAGTGAATAATTGGATGAATATGATGACCCCAGTATGAAACAATGGTAATAATGGAACTACCTGACAGATTTTGTGGATATAGAGACCGAGTTTGTTGTTGGATATAATTAACCCTGAGTTTGTTGTTGGATATAATTAAAGGCTGACAAGTATGGTTGGTTGGGGAGGATCCTAACAAACCAAAGCTACTGTGGAATTGACCCAAAAGTTATCTGTCTACTGTGTCTGTATTCAATGAGATATGTTGAAAATGTTAAGTCATAAGCCCATCCAGTTGATTAGGTTACAGTACACTTGATTAGGTTACAGTACACTTGATTAGGTTACAGTACAGTTGATTAGGTTACAGTACAGTTGATTAGGTTACAGTACACTTGATTAGGTTACAGTACAGTTGATTAGGTTACAGTACACTTGATTAGGTTACAGTACACTTGATTAGGTTACAGTACACTTGATTTGATTACAGTACACTTGATTAGGTTACAGTACACTTGATTTGATTACAGTACACTTGATTAGGTTACAGTACAGTTGGTTTGGTTACAGTACAGTTGATTAGGTTACAGTACACTTGATTAGGTTACAGTACACTTGATTAGGTTACAGTACACTTGATTAGGTTACAGTACACTTGATTAGGTTACAGTACACTTGATTTGATTACAGTACACTTGATTAGGTTACAGTACACTTGATTTGATTACAGTACACTTGATTAGGTTACAGTACAGTTGGTTTGGTTACAGTACAGTTGATTAGGTTACAGACAGTACAGTAAGTTAGACTTGGGCTTCCAAACAAAGGAAAATAACTATAAATAAACCCTTAGCAGTTAATGATATACTGTACCTGAAATAAAAAATGTACAGTAAATAGTTTTTATGTAGGGCATGATGAACATTTTAAATTGACTGATTTATCTTAATTAATCTGGATTATGGATATTCCCCAGGTACTGTACAGGATTAATACCAGAGCTGATAAATAATGCAGTAAGAGAAATAACATGAAATATTCACCATACACCATTTGATAGGTCATATTTGCCTTGCACATCAAAGGTCTTCCTCATGAGACAATTACTGTATTCCATCTGATCATTTAATATTTTGCCCTTTCAGTTATTATGATGTACTTACTCTATTAGAATATATTCATGAACTTATTCTTCCTGTGCTCACTTTCCTCCTCAAGCTTTTATTTCCTATTATGTATATTGTTATTATATATTTTTTTCACTGTGTTTATATTCTCTGTATTTATTAATACAGTACTTTCATATTTAAATTTTCTTCAGCAACATGTATTAAAAGTAACTATCACTCAGTATAGTACTTTGTATTTTCATTATTTACTTTCCTTACAATATTTTCTTGCATTAGTTTTCACTGCTTGTTTTATTTTTTTCATCAGTTTTCTTTGGTATATTTTGTAATTTTATTAATATATTCATAATTTTTCATTCTGCACAGCAACATGCCCAACAGCCTCCTCCAATAAAGAAAATGTGGATATTGTCACAGTGGCTTCACCATCATCACCATTCCTCCCTTCCAACTCTTCAAACTTGGGTGCCTGTTCCATCCACTGTCAAGAGATCAGTCTGTGGTGTTTAGAATGCAAAAAGTGGCTGTGTGTGTGTTGCCTCAGTAGTCACAACTCATCCAAGTGCATGGTGTCACCTGCCCAGGATGTCTTTGCGATGCAGAAGGATTCCATAATCACCCAAGCCTCCTCACAGATCTCCAGTTTGAAGGTTCTGAAGACACGACTCAAGAATTTGAATGTTAGGTCAGATAGAATTGTGTCATATCTGGAGAACACTGGTGGCCATACTATAAATAAGAAAGATTCCATCCAGATGTTCATGATGGAGGTCCAGGAGTGGATCGAGAAGCTGTACGAGGCGATGGTTGGCTTAACGAAGAAAAAAACGGTGGATGAATTTGAGACAGCGAGAGAAAAGTTTATGAAGCTGGAGGCTGAGGCAGAGGAGGAAAAAGAGGAATATAATACGATCGTGGAAAAGATGGAGGCAGGGATCACGGGGAAGGTGCAGTCTCTGATACCTCCTGGATCCTCCTCTGCTACTACAACTCTCGAGGTGAGCAGTGATAATATTATTCCTAATGAATCCAACTATACCAGTACAGTAGTCTGTTTACTTTTGCCTGAGTAAATGTCCACCACTTAATTTGTAAAGGCACACTGTCAAAATCACTACTATCGTATCAAACAACAGCAAAGTGTAATAATAGGTTGTGAGTGTACAGTACGTGCTAAAAAAGGTATACATACAAATCCATTAAAACAATATTTAATTAATGTAAATCTGTGTGTATGACTGTGTGTGAATGTGTGTGTATTGCAGGTACTACGGGGAAAGGTACATAGACTGGAGTGTGTGTACGCGGTGGTGAAGAGGACAAATCGTGTGGCTTGGTCCAGAATCACCTTCGAGGATCAGTACCTCCTCCTTCACAACTTCACTGAGACTCCACCTCCAGTACATGCCAAAATTCTTCAGGTGGGTTCAGGAATGGTTAGCCTAATGGTTTTTACCCACTTCCATAATTCTGAAGTGATGAAATGAATCTCTTAAAGTTATATTGACAGCTACTGTACAACAAATAAGGTTTTCCACTATTACTCATAAATTCTGATTGATGAATTGATGGGATACATGGTAGTTACACTACAACTTTAGTGAAACACCATCTTCCCCATCCTCCTTTAGGCTAAATTAAAAAAAAAAAAAAAATTATACTCTTAATTCACTTTTACTCTTTCGTTCATCTTATTTCCTAATTAGTTACTCTCATTGAGGCACAGCACAGCCATACAAGTAATCTCTGAGTCTGTCCAATGGCTGCTGAATGTTTCATGGATACAGTTGAGTGTTGGGATTCCAGAACAGATCTCTCTGGGGCAGCCAAGGAAAATATTAACTAAATTACTTTCAGCATGACACCACTTTCTTCACTTGACATAATTCCTTTTATATCATGATGCGACTTAATCTTGTCACTGGGGTAATATGTAAAGCACCAACACACCTCACTCCTTTTCCCCAGTTTGAAGACGTGTGGGACATGAGCAAGTCCTATCTACCGAAAGCGTTCATGGACGTGGGTTGGTACGGGGTGAAACAGGGCCGAGTCACCTACTCCATGCTGTCCATGTCTGGGCGATGCCTCCGGTTCCTCCTGCTGTGCTGTGGTGTGGAAGGACCCACCTACCAGGACACCCGTCTGTTGTGGTCACCCATAAGCCCAAATGTCATCTGTGGCGGGGAGTACAGTACCTACGGAAGGGTAGGACAGGGGGTCATCAGCATTGGGATGAACGATGAGAGTCCACCCCGACTTTTGGGTTTAGGGGATGTATTTGGTGCTACGACTGGTGACCTGTCCCGCTCGTCAGTGTTCCAGGTTCAGATCAATCATAACTTCTGCCTGTTTTCAACCACATCCTTTGCTCGGGTAGAGTGTGGCCTCCCCATCCTCTCCACTGCCTACCTTTCACAAAACCAGGCCACTGTATTCAATTCTGGCATCATGTTAAAATTAGGCTAGCAGCCAATCAAGGAACAAGGAACTTTATTGATGGGTGTATGTGTGTGTGTGTGACCTGTGCCAAGAAGCAATATACAATACCTCTACTTTAGGATCAGTGTTCTATTTTGTGGCACAGTTTGTGTGAGTCTGTAGCCTCAAATTCACTAACAATACCTTAACCCCTCTTAATTAATGGCTGGCTACTCTAAATGGTTTGTACTGTATATGCTCAATGATCACACAAATAAGTAGTACCGGAACTTCTTGTCACTGTCTACTGAGGGACACACAACACTTCCTGGGTCTGGTCAAGTTATTTGTCCATTTTCATTTCCTGCAGCACTAAGATTAAACGTTTAAGTTTTTTTTTTTTTTTTTTTTTAACCCTCCTATAACGTAGAAAAAAACTCTGGCTGGTGGTCATTTGAATTCCAGGATGTATTTTTGGGTATTCTTAATGACTTATGTGAATGATGCAGTTTCCTTGAATTTCAGAATAGTGGGCTTCTCAGACCCACCACAAGCTCAAAGGTTAATGTGATGATGGATGATTACTGCAACAAACTGTCATCTTTTAACTCGATATGTATAAGCTTCTGTCAGCAAGTTTCAAGGCAATTGCTTCCTCCAAACAGTGCTGCAAAACAGATGCCCTACTCACACACAGTACCAAGATAGTTTGTTTGTTTCCTAGTACTTCCAGGAGTTTTCAGTACCCTCTCATTTGTCTATAGGGGATAATTATAACCCCCTTTAGGAACCTGAGATGCCACTGGAGAATTGAAAGTTATTGATTCATCTAATCCTTTTAATGTTGTTTTATGGCATACTTTAGAGGAAGCAATATTTCCCACAATTTGCCAGCTACTGCATAATCATGTCCTTAACAACCAAATATTAGAAAGGGAAGACATTTACCTATGTTCACCTTAATTAATGAAGGTACTGTATCGTCATTACAGTAACTACTCATTTGTGATAACTGGGTAGTTTTTTCACTAAATATTTTTATGATTGTACCTAGAATTTTCAACTCGCTCACTGGTTGCACAATTACTTTTCTGTGATGTTTTTTATGTGATTATTTACTAACTTTTATATGGTATTTGTGAACAATAGGCATCCCTTCCATGCTTCACTCTCAGATACCTTCACTGGTGTAGTCAGAATCAATACCCTATTCTGTCATAACTACACTCATAGGTATTTAATAGCTTGTAATTACCTTTCCCCTGCTTCAGTCACTGCTAATTAAGAAGTTCCTGGTGTGTTCTGTGGTGCATAATACATAACACTTTCTAATGTGAAAGTGAAGATCTGGATAGTTAGTTATAAGTTCAAGTGATTAGTTGGTTTAAGTTCAAATTTAGATGTAAGTTTTAGCAGTGACTGGAGTAATCAAAGTAAAGGTCAGCCTTAGCTTTTAATATTAATTGGTCCAATTTAAGATTACTTATACTGTACATGATTTACTGGTGCTTGGTTCATACATCCATGTTAGATTATATAGGCTATCTAGCTTCCTTGCAATGGTTTTTCATCACTATTTTGTCAATAATGGACTATATATTTATATCCTGTTGTGTTTGTCACTCTGCTCACCTTCAATATATGTTTATAAAAATGTATCTTATTATGATTTGATATTCCATGTCACGCTTTACCAGAGCAGCCTTTAAAAAGTCAGCATGTGTTGATATTTCCCCAGCAGGAATTTTGTGAATCACCAACATATGAATCATATTTATGGGAGGGAATAGTAAGTTGCCTTAATTTTTCCAACTGAACCATTTAGGCTTAATATTGAACCATTTTTTTTAATATTTATTTTAAGTACTTAATTTAAGGATATAATGTACTGTACATAAGGTAAATTTGAACATCAGAGTACAAAGTGAGTGCCTTAATTCATAATACAGTGCCAATATTAATGATCTGAGTTGTGATCTTTCTTGTATGAATTTGATATATTCTACCCAACAATGTCTCAAACACTTGGGCTACAGTACCCACAAAGAGTTTCATCAACCCCTCAGATGTTTTGTTTTGCCATCTAGAGTATAATAGGCTACCAATCATTGCCAGTATCTACCCCAGGAATTTTGTTATACACTAAATTAAAGTATATTATTCAGTTTGTCCTGATGCTTGTGGGTACAGTATAACAATATTTTTGAGAGTTACAGTTGCTTCTAAATGTATTGTTTCGTATGTTAGCATGTGACCTTATGTGATAACAAAGCGGACCTTAAAAAAACAGAGACCACCCTTGGCCAGACACTCACTCGCAAACAAACACTTGTAGTAAACACACACAAACACACATATACAAACACAAAGGCAACACACACCTGTCAGCATAAAAACGCTCTCCCTATAAACACTGGAGATAAACCAATACTAACTCCCTCTTCATCTCCCTCTCTCTACAAAAACACAACTAATCAAATTTTGTAGCAACTCTCGGAACCGACACTCAAAATAAATCAATAATCTCTCTCCCTCCCCTACTCTCTCTCTCCCCTCCTCTCTCTCTCCCCTCCTCTCTCTCTCCCCTCCTCTCTCTAACTCCCCCCCCCCTCCCTCTCTCTTCCCCCTCTCTCTCTCTTCCCCCTCTCTCTCTCTCTTCCCCCCTCTCTCTCTCCCCCCCTCTCTCTGTCACACACACACACAACAATCAATAATAACTCATACCAGCCTGACATATCCACCAAGACCCTAGTTTATGTCTCCCTAAACACCCAGAGGCTCTCAGTTGCAGGAGAGACATGCCCCTCGAGCAGTTGGGGACACACACACATTAATCAATTTTTTCACCTTGGAGAGAACTATTTGTTTAGTGTTTGTGCTTTTATCTTTTATTACAGTATTATTAGAGGTATTATTATTATAATTATTAAAATCATTATTAAAGGTATTATTATTATTATATTTATTATTATTATTAAAATAATTATTAAAGGTATTATTATTATTATTATTATTATTACAGGTATTATCATTATTATTATTATTATTATTATGCTACTCTTTTCTCAGTAATGTATAACCGTAATGATAGCTATTTTTATCATGTTATTAACGTACAAACTACTGTACTCTTACTATCAATGATTGTGATATATTCATACTGTTTGATATCTGTGTGTCTGGCTGTGGAATTTTTTAGTATGTATTTTTATGTATTTAACGAATGTAATACTGATTTTTTTTAGTTTAGGTTGTCTCGGATTAATAAGAAATGAACATTATTTTTATCTGTTGTTATATCTTACTCAAGTAAACTCCTTGTGTCTGATTGTGTCATTTTCATATTATTACTGTTATTCAGGTTTATGTTATTTCAGGTTAGTTTATCGATTGTACATTCCTCTACCTAGATTATACATGGTTCCTCCAAAATATGACAAGAAACAGAGACCAGAGAGAAAAACAACAACAATGATGATACTAAAAACAATAACAACAACAATAATAATCAAAACAATAACAATAATAACAACAACAATAATAATCAAAACAATAATAATAATGATGTCCTGTTGCTTGATATAATTTGGAGGACTATAATTTGCTCCAAATTAACCCAACAAATTAATTCATAACATATTGGTGATTAATTACTCTTTCTATAATCTCAGGTAGGAATATTTTCAAAGTGTCTAAATATATATATATATAACTAAATCCTATGTGACAATCTTACTTTTTTTTATGATAATTTTGTACTGTACTGCATGTCTGATTCTAAAAATAAAAATAATAGTAATTATAAAAATAATGTTGACGTTTACTCCCATTACTAGTTTATCTTTCTCGTCCTTATTTAATTATTATTTTTATTGTCCTTAGTTATCTTTCATCGTCCTTACTTATATATTTATCGTCCTTACTTATTCTTATCATCCTTGTGTATTTATTTTTATCGTCTATTATTATTTCTCTGTCGTCTTTAATTAGTTATTGTTATGGTTACATATTTTAATTTAATCGTCTTTACTCTATTTCTCTTCCTTTGAAAAATAAAATTAAATAAAACATGTAGGAATTTGTGGAAGAAGTGGATGGATTGTGTTGTGGAGGAGCGGCAGAAAGTCCACATATATTATTATTATCATCATTATTTCTTTCTATAATTTAAAGTCAGATTATATTTCCAGTCCAATATAATTACGTACCCATACCTTCCTTGTCATCGAGGGTCACACACACACACAAACAGACACACACACAAACACACACACACACACACACACAGAGGCAGAGAGGAGGCAAGAATACGAAAAAAGGCTGGCATGTAAGAGACACACACACAGATATATAAAGTGATAAAAAAAATCGAGCCAGCAGAAAAGACTAAAATTGTGAAAGTCAGGGATCATGTCGGGGTAATGTTTCAGAAGGCTGGCGGAAACCTGACAGACACCTAGACCGTGTGGGGGGCGGAGGGAGCTGGGAGGGGGGTATCGGTATGTGGGTGGGTGGGTTGGGGTAGGGAGCTGGGAGGGTTAAGGTAGGTGGAAGGGAGGAGGTGTAGGTGAGGGCAGGGGGCTGAGAGGGGGGGTAGGTGATGGCAGCGGGCTGAGAGGGGGTATAGGTGGGTGGATGAGTTGGGGCAGGGGGCTGGGAGGGGGTATAGGTGGGTGGGGGGGTGCAGCAGGTGGTTGAGAGGTTTGATTGTGTGAGTGGAGCATGTGGATGAGTGAGAGGGTGAGTGAGAGGTTGAGTGTGTGTGAAAGGTGGGTGAGTGACACCCGTAGTTTTAAAACATTTGAGGGCCCTTACTGGAGCTCTATCAACCCTCCAAACTACTCCAGGCAACAGATTCCCTATTCGAAACACTGAAGCGTTTTGTGGTCTGGATTATTTGGAGGGTTCATAGAGCTCCAGTAAGGGCCCTCAAATGTTTTAAAACTACGGGTGTGAGTGTATGGGTGAAACGAGCGAGTGAATGAGTGAGTAAGTGAGAGGAATAGATGGGACAGACAGATGGGTGAGTCTGTGGAGAAGATGGGTGACATAGTGAGTGAGTAAGTGGGTGAGATAGTGAGTGAGTGGATGAGATAGTGAGTGGATGAGATAGTGAGTGGATGAGATAGTGAGTGAGTAAGTGGGTGAGATAGTGAGTGAGTAAGTGGGTGAGATAGTGAGTGAGTAAGTGGGTGACATAGTGAGTGAGTAAGTGGGTGAGATAGTGAGTGAGTAAGTGAGTGGATGAGGTAATATGTAAGTGGATGAGTTGGTTGATTTGTGGATGAGATGGTCAGACTGAGAGTACAAGAATAATATAATAGAGGAAATAGAATCATGTTACCAATGATGATAATAATAATAATGATGTTTTTAATGTGATACCTGAGACGGTCTACTTCACGAGGGTACATACAACTGGAGATGGAAATGTGTGTGTGTGTGTGTGTGTGTGTGTGTGTGTGAAGGGTGAGTGAGATGAGGGGTGTATCACGTTACCAGACAGACACGTGGGGGCAGGGGGGGCGGGGGGGGGGGGGGCTGAGGCTGGAGCAGGTATAGGGATAGGGGCAGGGATAGGTATAGGGGTAGGAGCTGAGGCAGGGGCAGGTACAGGGGCAAGTTCAGGGACAGGGATAGAAGCAAGGATAGGGACAGACAAAGGACAAGAACAGGGACAGGGATAGGAGCAAGGATAGGGACAGAGGCAGAGGACAGGGATAGGGATAGGAGCAAGGATAGGGACAGAGACAGGGATAGGAGCAAGGACAGGGACAGGGATAGGGACAAGAACAGGTACAGAGACACGAACTAGGGTCTACATGACATGATGAGGAGTAGCCAGCAAGGGGGAGGCAACGGTAGGAAATGTAAGTAAAATGATTATATAGTAAAAGGAAAGGAGTGACAGTATTCAGAAGCTGTCATTGGAGAACAAGAGGAAGCCCCTTAATGGTAGACAGATGAGACGGGGGGAAATAGACAGGTGGGAAGGGGGGGAAAACAGACAGGTGGGTGGATGGGAAGGAGGGAAATAGACAGACAGGTGGACAGATGGGAAGGGGGGAAATAGATAGGTGAGACAGGGGGAAAGAGACAGACAGGTAGGTGGATGGGAAGGGAGAAACAGACAGACAGACAGACAGACAGACAGACAGACAGGTGGATGGGACGGGGGAAATAGACAGGTAGATGATCCCCCTAAATAAATTTGAGACAGACAAGAAATAACTCAATGTAATACTGTGACTCTAAATAACAGTAACAATAATAGTAACAATAATAGTAACAATAATCCTCATTCATCAACACTTGCTAATCACTTAATTAAGGGTTTTAGTGCCCCTTTGAACCCGAGCCAATCACTTTTTCTCTCTTTATCTATCCTACGTTTCTATATGCTATTGTTTCTCTTTCGTTCGTATATACTTTTGTCCCATTTTTTTTCTTTCGTATATATTTTAGTACCTCCTCTTTCTCTCTCTCTCTCTCTCTCTCTCTTTTCCTTATGATACAAGGTCTTTCTGGCCTAATAACACAGTCTCATTTCCCCCTCTTTATTATCCAACCAATTCCCACATTATCTATCTCTACAACATATCGTAGTTATATATAGTTATGAAGAGGTGAATACTAGAGGTTTTATGAAACAAGACTTTAACACAAACCTGTAAACACGAATGGTGAAAAGAGAAGAGGGAATAAGTGAATAAGTTAATGGTGGAAATGCCGAGTGAAGAGTATAGACTATAAATCAATGATACTGTACAGGCAGAGAGAGAGAGAGAGAGAGAGAGAGAGAGAGAGAGAGAGAGAGAGAGGGTGTGTCTGACAAGGAGGATAATGAGGGGTGTGTGTAGAGGGGAAACTGACAGTACCTTCCCTCAACACAGAAATCCGGTAATAAAATACATTTGTTTAGGAATATTACCTTCTATATATCTAAATGAAGAGACTCTGTGTGTCATGCTATACAAATTGTCATGTGACCACCTACAGCGCCAGGAATTCACACACGGAAAATGGACGTACGCCTGGCAACCCACTCTGTTTGTTTACATTCCACGCTGCCACCGCTGGGAAGGAAAACATCGTACCACTCTTTTACCTTTAGGGGAGACTTAAACTTCACTTCCGTGCGTAGCACGGGCTTATTATCTAGTATACCCTATATGTATGTAACGTGTATGTATATAGGTGTGTTTGGAGAGAGAGAGAGAGAGAGAGAGAGAGAGAGAGAGAGAGAGAGAGAGAGAGAGAGAGAGAGAGAGAGAGAGAGAGAAGCCATCATAACACACACTCACAGAGAGAGAGAGAGAGAGAGAGAGAGAGAGAGAGAGAGAGAGAGAGAGAGAGTAGCCATCACAGCACACACACACAGTAATAATGAAGTGGTTAGTCATCCAGTACTCCTCATTCCTCCCTCACATTATTACTCCTACCTCCTACTTTACTCTTACACCCATTCCTTCCTTCCTTTCTTCCTTTCCTTTCTCTTCCCACCACTCCTCTTTTCTCCTTCCCATTATTCCACTTACTTCCTACTCCACTCATCCACCCATTCCTCCCTCCCTCTCCTTCCTTCCTCTCCTTTCTCTTCCCAATTATCCATATTACTCATTCTCCTCTTTTCACTCACTCTTCTTCCAATTCCTCTTTACCTCCTTCCCGCCCCTCCACCATTCCTCCTCTCCACCTCTCTCTCTTCCACCACCACCACCATTCCTCCACCTCTCTCTTCCTCCTCCACCTCTCTCTCTCTCTCTCTCTTCCTCCTCCACCTCTCTCTCTTTCACCACCACCTTCATCTTGAATATAATTATAACACTTATCACGTAGTCGACCACCATCTATTCAGGAACTTATACTCTCTCTCTCTCTCTCTCTCTCTCTCTCTCTCTCTCTCTCTCTCTCTCTCTCTCTCTCTCTCTACTAAAAACATAACCCAAATCTCTCTCTCTCTCTCTCACACACACACACACACACACACTCAAACTACAGCTATTTCAACCCCCTTCTCACCTCTTCCCACACCCCTAACTTCTCCACCCTTCCCCACATCCCCACCCACTTCTCCACCTTCTCCCACAATCCCCACCTACATCACCCACTTTCACCCCATCCCCACCAACTTCCTTCCTTCCTTCCTCCCTCACCAGGACCTAATTTTTCCCCAGGTATACAAGAAGACAAGGGCCACGTGTAAATTTATCAGACACACCT